>JAQQSW010004617.1:0-14398 GCA_028646575.1 Pseudocheirus occidentalis | reverse complement strand
TATTATTATTATTATTATTATTTACATACAACTAGGAAATAAGATATACAGACACTGGGGTAGGGAAATCCATCTTGCCCTACTGGAAAGTCAGAGGGGTGATGGGGGAGGACATAGGAGAGAGAATATTGGGAGAGTGGGTATACAGTGGAATTGCTGTTTTGGAGTGATGGGTAGGGGAAAGATGGGGAGAAAATTTGTAACTCAAAATCTTGTGTAAATGAATGATGCAAACTAAAAATAAACAAAAGTTAATTTTTAAAAAAAGGAAGTCAATCTGAAGATGGAGGAAGGAAGATGGCCCTCCAGAAATAATTATAACATAAAAAATAAAAGAAAAGGGAGGAAGGGAAAGAATCTAGAATTTAAAGTTCTATAATCAAATGTTAAAAATATTCATGTATATATATATAATTATTGCTATTATTATTATTATTAATTACATCCAACTGGGAATTAAGATATACAGGCACTGTGGTAGGGAGATCCAACCTGCCCTACCAGAAAGTCAGAGATATGATGGGGGAGGATATAGGACAGAGCAGATTGGGGGAGGGGGTATACAGTGGGATTGCTGTTTTTGAGATGTTGGGTAGGGGAAAGATGGGGAGAAAATTTGTAAGTCAAAATCACATGGAAATGAATGATGTAAACAAGAAAATAAATAAGTTAATACAAAAAACAAGAAAAATTAATTAATAACAAAAGGCACCAATAACATGTATTTTTTAAATATGACTCCCTCTCATAAAAAAAAAAAATTAGCCACTTTGATAGGGTGATCTTGAAGGTCTCTTTCAGACCAAAATCTATAAGCCTATGAATGAAATTGCTTTCCTGAAATAACTCATAAACTGACTTAGCATTTGAGACCTCACCTGCCACACCTACAACAGCTGTTCTTGGTCTGATGTTCCTTTGCCCTTAGATGGCTTGGATGCTACATTCTAACGTTGCATTTCCATGTTAAAGACTTGTTAGGGGCAGCTAGGTAGCACAGTGAATATGTTGTACACAAACCCAAATCCCAGGTCACTACATACCACCTGACTTGTGACCCACCATTAAGCCCCTCTTGTCTTTCTGTCTTTGTCCCTGTTTTATTTTAGCTTGAAACTGTGTAAGGCATGTCTGGGCATATTACTCAAGGCATTCCCTGACTCTCTCTCCCCTGATCAGTATTTCATATTTTCTCCTTTAATCATTATAGTGTACCAGGCTCATTATGGTGCAAGGATCTTATCTGAGTACCATCCCGTACTGCCTTGTTGACCAAGCAGAGCCTTCACCTCCCTTGCCCGGAACATGACTCTGACCAGTTTTGGGAATTCCAGCCCCCTCTAACTACAACCTGGGGCATTCCAGTTCCCCTCATACCATGCCCCTCCACCCTGTGCCCTCCACCCAGTTCTATGAAAGACCCCTTGTACCCTTGTACCATACTCTCCTGAGTCATGCACCATACTCCCCTGAGTCATCCAGATTTGACCAGTGGCTGATCTTTGCTTCTGTACATCACAGCTTTTGTTAGCTCCCCTCCCTATTATAATTTTGAGGTTTTGGCCTATCTGAAAATAGATCTGAAAATCCAGAAACCACTGCCAATTTGAGTGAGAACTCTGGCAGTTGTACGCTTGCTTAATAAATCCACATCTAAATTTTATCATGAACCCAGGTCTTGGCTCACTCTTATTTCTCTGCACAACAAATAGAGCACTGGCCCTGGAATCATCAGGACCTGAGTTAAAATCTGGCCTCAGACACTTAATGTAAAATTAACCATGTGACCCTGGGCAAGTCACTTAACCCCAACTGCCCTACCTTCCCCCCTCCAAAAAGCAAAAAATCAAAAAACAAAAAAAAGAACTGTCACAGATCATCAGAGTTAGAACACCCCATTCCCAGACCATATGGTCCAGGCTCTTCAGTCTATAGATGAAGGAACAAAGCCCTAGGGAAGGGAAATTACTTGTCCCAATTATATAGCTACCTGGCTATTGGTAGAGCCAACATTAGACTCCAGGTCTCCTGATTTTCCAGTCCAGTGTTCTTTCCAAACACATTCCCTCTTCAAGCCCAAGGTCATAACTAAAGCCTATGTGTTTTTAGACTCCATTACATCAATTAAAGAATTTTAAACAAATATTTATTAAGCAGTTATATGCCTGTGTTATTATTAAGCAGTTAACCTCTGTGTTAAGTGTTGGGAACACAATTTGTGTGGGCAGTTTTCATTCTGCTAAGGAGAACAGCAACTAGAAGAAGCACTGAGTTCACAAGCTTACCTACAACCTAGTGCCCCATCTACCACAATACCAGAAGATGTTCCAAAGTAAATCTATTCAAGAACAATTCTTGAATTGTTAGCCAACAAGTTAAGTTCTTGTTAGCCAACAAAAACCCCAGAAAAACAGAGTTTTCTTATTGTCAGATAGAAACATACATGTTACTTCTGGAATTTCTCTTTTCATATCCCAAAGTTCAGCTCTCACACAATTTTAGCCTTCACTGCCAGAAGGACATGGTGAGGTAAATTGTGAAATGGCTGAAGATGTCCACCAGGGCACCAGCTCAGCAATGCTGCAGATCAGATCTGCTCAGAAAATCCATGAAACTGAAAGAGAAGCTTGCTTTGAAGAACGTGTTGTAGGTACCTGTCACTTTGGACATTTCACATTAGCATTTATCCAAAAACAATTCTAGCATGCCTTTCCTCCATGAAGAACAAGACAGTGATGGTAAGGGTATGTAAAATCCTGGAAGGATAATTCACATTCAAATCCTGTCTCCGACCATGAACATGAACATACATACAACATGTCATTTCGCAAGACCAGCTTCTCATCCGTAAGATGGATTAGTAATGCCCATAGCACCTAGCTCACAGCATTACTGTGAGTCTTTGGTAAGAAAATGTATGTAAAGTGTTCCGCAAACTTTAAAAGGCTACATCTGAATCTTGGTACCCAGAAAAGATGAGGAGTCACTCATAGACATGTGTAAACCTAAAGTAAGAACCTTCTTATTCCCTCCAAGATCACTGAATACCAAAGCTAGAGGGACATCAGTGGTCACAAAGTCCAAATCATACCTAAAGAAGAATCGCCTCTTGGAAATATCCAACAAGTGGTTATCCAACTTGAAGGTCTCTGATCAAGGGAAACCCCTCCATTCTCTCACATGAAATGTTGGCCACTGATAAGGAGAAAACCCCAAAGTGGTTCATGAAGAATCAGACATGACTAATTGATTAAACAACAAAAAAGGTCTTCACCTTCCACCTTCACCTTCATGACTTTCCTCGAGGGTATGGTCTGTTTCTGCCTTGCTTTGTACCCCTACTGATCAGCACAATGCCTGGACATAGTGGGG
Source organism: Pseudocheirus occidentalis (assembly GCA_028646575.1). Taxonomy (NCBI): domain Eukaryota; kingdom Metazoa; phylum Chordata; class Mammalia; order Diprotodontia; family Pseudocheiridae; genus Pseudocheirus; species Pseudocheirus occidentalis. The sequence goes on along the minus strand of JAQQSW010004617.1, from coordinate 11,026 downwards.
GTAGAGGAGGGAGCAGGGCACAGCTATCCCCCAGGATGCTGGGTACCAAAAGTTTAGCCACTAGATTAGTGGCAAGGGAGCCAATGGAAGGGATTGCCATTCTCTTGTTATCAGTCGGAGACAGACAGGATGAATTGAGTAAAGCCAAGAAAAGAATTTTTTGTCTACTAGAAATGCCAAATGGACAAGTGTCAAAGAGATGGATATACCTGCCTTCCCAGTGGTAAACCTAGAATTTCTGACTTGAGTGGAGGAAACTCAGACTTCTTGAGGGCACTTATGGAGTACTGTAAGTACAGTGGGTGACTACTCTAGGTGCTTTCTTTATAGGCTTATTTTCCCTGAAACTATACCCATGCAATTAGATTGGGGCTCCCCAAAAGGGACAAAAGCTTCAACTACTCACAGGGTGATAGGGTTCCCACCAGTGTACTTCCCATTAACAAACTGATCAGGTGACTTAATTAACCCTTCACAAAGGCATTAACTCATGTAAAGCAAGAATAATCATTGCCTAACATTCCACTCATAAACCAAGGGCACACTCACCATGCACACAGTGAGTGCCCATGGGGGGAGTGGCACACAAATAAAGTACCATGATAATGAGGCATGTGCAGGGAATACTTGTGGCCAGAGAAACTCACAACTATAGAAGTGCGGCCCTCACTGTCCATGCTCTTTCTCAAGACCATCTTTACAGTGGCCACTAATGAACAAGGTAACTGTATTGTATCAGTGGCTATGCTGCTAAGCTGGCCTTGACTGGATTGTTCTGCTCCTGAGGTGTTGTGGTTTAGCTATTTTCAATTATGTCCTACTCTTTGTGGCCAATTATGGAGTTTTTCTGGCAAAGATAGAGGAGCAGTTTGCCATTTCCTTCTCCAGTTCATTTTACAAATGAGGAAACTGAATAAAAAAAGAGTTAAGTGACTTGCCCAGGGTCACACAGCTAGGAAGTGTCTGAGGTTGGATTTGAACTCAGGTCTTCTTGACTCCAGGCCCAGCACTCTATCAGCTCTGCCACCTAACTGCCCCTGGACCTAAAGTCAGACTGACTCAGCTGAGTTCAAGCCAATGTAGATCTATCCAATAATCACAAAAGAGTTTGGGGGTTCAAAGTTCCCCCATTATTAGCTCCAAAGTTCTGTTAGTTATATGCTGATAAGTAACTGGCGAATAAGGAACTGAACTCAATCTTTGTCCAAGGGAAGTACATCATTTCTGTGAATTGTTTTCCAAATAATTTTTGTATATAAGTTTCTTATTTGTCCTTGCTTTTGTCCCATTAGATAAAAGCCTGCAGGAGACACACCTGTACAAAGGCAACAAACTGAAGGACCAGAAGCTGAAAGCCTTGGCCAGGAAGTTTATGAAAGGCTACAAAGCACATCTAGCAGATCCCACACAAGACAATGTTCTCAGGTTCCTCTCTGAGCCGTCAGTAGCACTGCTGGGTCCTGAGAGGTTGGATTTTTGGAGCCTCTCCAGTAGAGTCACCTGAGAGCAATGGAAAGAAACCCAGCACTGGATCCACAGGGTTTTCACAATATAAAAAATAATAGTTAGGCTTTACACATAATACCCTAAGGTTTGCAAATGCTTCACAAATATTATCTCAATTTATCTTCACAATGACCCTGGGAGGTAAGTTACTCTTATTATTTATTCCTATTTTACAGATGAGATAGTTGAGTCACAGAGCAGCTGACTTGCCCAGGATCACAGAGTTATTGAGTATCTGAAGCCAGATTGAACTTGGGTCTTTCCAACTCCAGCCCAGCACCCTATACATTGTGTCACCTAGCTACCCCTAGCAGAATATAATAAAGGTCATAACCAGAGAACTACACAAATTGTTCAACTCCTGGAATACTGATCATTCTTGAAAGATGATCTTCTCTGAGATGAAGAAATGTAAGAAGCTCCTGGAAGGCCTGCTAGGCAAAGGAATTTTTATTCAGCTTCCTAGTCTGAGTAAAAATTCTGCTGCCTAGCAGGCCTTTCAGGTGCCTCTTAAAACAACGTGTGTGGAGCACTGAGCCCTAAACAAATAAACTAAGATGAATTAGAAGTATGTACCCTAAGTTCAAGACGTCCAAGACTGCCTGCTCATTAATAAATCGTTCTAAAATTGGGAAGAATCCTAGTCAACTAGGAGTTTAGTGTACACTGTAGACCAAGAAGAAACTTCATGAATGTGGACCTAGTAGCTGCTCCCCCTCAAATCTGGACAATTTCGATTGAGGGGAAAAAAGCCCCAAACATGGGCATTTCTGGTTGGGGGCAGGGAGAGCAGCTTTCTGAGAAAGAAGCTCCTCAAAAAAAAAGTCCTGGGAGAGAGATTCAGACAGTTTTGAGAGGACCTGAGAGAAAACAGCCCCTCAGAGAAAAGGTATTTATTAGAGGCAAAGATGGCCTAAGTCCCTTATTTCCCAGAAGCTAATTTATATATGACTACTATGAGAACCTTGAAGAAGACATCTAGGAAATCTTGGTGGCTAAAACGTAATGGTAAGTGTAGAACAATGGAATATTTGCTGCCATATCTGGCAGAAATTTGGATTTTGTTTTCTCACCCTAAGAGAAAGGTATCATTTCACACAAGGAGTCTCTGCTTTGAAGCTCAAGTCAGCCAGGGACCAATAAAGCAGAGCAGGATTAAAGTAGAGAATAAGGAATTGAGACTGTGCCTTGATACTTGAAGAAAGTCAAGCTCAGCCAGGCCCAACTGAGAGAAAGGCTCAGAAATCACATTGACTCTTCATTTTCGAAAGTACCTAAGCCCAGCTGAGTGGAAGACTCATAGAAAATCAGCTTATCTAAGAGAACAACTTAGGACCTGCTTTGTCCCCCATGGAGATGCCTTTTTAAAAAGGTTTTGCTTCTGTTACTAATAGCTGAACAAATTGGAAAAAGAAGAATCTTCTGCTTAAGAGCTGTCTAGAGAAAAAGAGGTTGATATGCTTTTCCCTTTATTGCCACCTCTGGCTTAAGATGGGAAAAAAACGTAACCAATAAAGCATATTTGAATAGTTTTGTAGATCCCAAGTTTATGGGGAAGAACTTTTACCAAAAGAGTTGCCTTAGAGCCCAGTCAAGGAATAAGTCAAGTGAATCAGCCAGTGGTAAAGAGGCAGTGCTCAACATGTGACCTATGGTATGGATTGTCCCCTAAGGAAACTGAGGCTATCAAGGCCTACAGTGAAGACTCATGAGTTGCCCCCAATGGCTAATGTGTTTCCCTACTTATGTGACTCCTAGCTAGCCTTTTTGTAAGTGTGTGCTGTTTTTCTAAATGAACACTGTTTGCATCATGGGAGAATGTGACCCAGATTTAGTCATAGCTTACTATGATAGAACTATCCTTTTGTACTATTTAGTAAATGTTTTGTGATCAAGTTAATCATTTCATCCTCACTGATTTGTTTAAATGGTAAGCACACCAACAGGGGCTCAGGAGCTACTGTTATGAGTAATAGGCACATAGATTCCCCACACAAGGGTTATCTAGAGAACACTGAGAGTAAGCCTTAGCAGTATGAACAATTCCTCTCTTAGAATCTCCCAGTCTGACAGCATGAGTGCAAGTGAGGTTAGGGTAACAAAATCAGCACAGAGAGCATAGAGCAGCAGTTCTCAACCTGGGGTCGAGACCCCTTTGGGAGTCAAATGACCCTTTCACAGAGGTCACAGGGTCACCTAAGACCATCAGAAAACACATATTTCCGATGGTCTTAGGAACCAAGACACCGCTCCTCTATCGTCTCCAGGTGGGTCCACCCACATGCAGATACGCCTACATATGAGTATTAAAGGATCAGGGCATTAGGAAGGTTGAGAACCACTGGCCTAGAGAGTAGGGATGCCTGCTTGTGCCAATGCTACACTAATACCTTATCCTATAGGACTTGTATATCAGAAATCATATTGATTTACATATGGGGTAATGGTGATGTGTGATTCACAATAAACAGGGTTCCTGATTCAGGAAACCAATGCACAGAGGCCAGGACTTTCCTGTGAAAGTGAATCATCAAAGAAAGTAAAATTACAGAAACCTAAACCCATCCTTCACAGTCAGTTTGAATAGGAAAGCTAGACAATGGTGTCATTTGACAGATGATAACATATCTAATTAAGTAGATTTTAAGCTGAAAAAGGCAGGGAGAGACAAATGCCCTCATCTCTCTGCAATTCCTGGAACTGCTGAGAGGTGCAAGTATGGCATGTACAGAATAATGACAAGTGGGGAGACAGGGAATTTATAGAAGACAAATCGAGAAAAGGGGGAGACATAAAACCCATAGCCTCAGATAGAAGGTGCAAAGTCTGGGCAATAAATGGGGTGAAAAAAGAGATTCTCAGCAAAAATACAAAATTGATTGAACCTAGATAGGATGAAACTCAGTATGGAAATATGACTCCAGTAGGTTATATGTCAGTCAAAAGGACTGTTTTGGTTTGGTTTGGTTTGGTTTGGTTTGGTTTGATTTGGTTCGGTTCGGTTCAGTTTGGTTTGATTTGGTTTGGTTTGGTTTTAATAGCGTTACATAAGGGCAGTTAAGTGGCATTGTGGATAGAAATGACAGACCTAAAATCAGGAAGACCATCTTCCCGAGTTCAAATGTGACCTCAAACACTTACTAGCTGTGTTGACCCTAATCAAGTCACTTCACCCTGCTTGCCTCAGTTTTGTCATCTGTAAAATGAACTGGCAAAGGAAATGACAAATCACTTCAGTATCTTTGACAAGAAAAGCCCAAAGAGTTGGACATTATTGAAATGAATGAACAACAAGAACAGAAAGTCAAAACAGCTAGCATGACTTCATCACAAACAAGCCATTCCAGACTCATCTTGATTTTTTTTCTGGCATATACAGCAAACTAGTCAATGAAGGAAATGCTTTAGATCTAACTTGACTAGACTTTAGACTTTTTAAATAGTTTATTTTTATTTCTTAACAATCTTTTTTATGAATTCATCCCTCTCATTATCTCTACCCTAAAATGGGTGGGGCGGGGGAAGACACAAGAAATAAAGTCTTCAATACATGTCTACATAGACCAAAAAAATAAATCCCCATATTTGCCAGGTCTGAAAATGTATCTATCTCTGCATTTTAAGTTTGTTGCCTCACAGGTAAGCCCTTGTGAAGATGGTAAATAGGGTGTAATGAAGGTTAAGAATGAGTTAGTTGTGTTTGGAAGAAGCAGGAAAGAAACCAGTAAAGAGGAAAAGATCAAAGATTAGTCAGGCAGAGGATAAACCAAAATCAAGCTCACTGGTCTACAGTTTGCAGGCTCCCTCTTCCCTCTTCCAAAAATCAGTCCCTACGGTACCTCTCCCATTCACCCAGATCATTCCTTCAAAGTGTAATTGATGGCATATTTCATCCTGATTCTTTTGGATTCATGGTTTATTATTCTTTTGATCAGAGTTCTAAAGTCTCTCAAAGCTGCTTTTCTCTATGATATTGCTAGCATTTTATATATGGTCCTGTCTGTTTCTGTGCACTTCAATCTGTATTAAGCCATAGACATCTTCCCAGCTTTCTCTGAAATGGTCCATTTCAGCAGTTCATATGACTCAATAATATCCCATTACATTCATATACCACTTTTTGTTTGGTCATTCCCCCAAAGAGAACACCCCCTTAGTTTCCAATTTTTGACTATCATAAAAGAGATGCTATGAATATTTTTGCTAAATAGATTAAATATTATATTAAATATTAAATTAAATATTTACTAAAAACACTTTTTACTCTTTTCTTTGAGTTCTTTGGTGCTATAGACTTAGAATGGGACAGTTGAATCAAAAAGGACACAGTTTGCATATCTAGACTTTAGTAAAATATTTGATAAAGTACTTCATACTGGCATGGGAGAAGAAGATGGTGAGAGGTGGTCTAGACAACAGGAAATGAATTGTGTGGCTGCCCTCAAAGAGAAAGTTCCACTGCTTTGGTGTCAAGTTGTCAGGAGGTCTCCAGTGAAGTGCCCCAGGCATCTGCACTTGGCTTGTGCTCTTCATGAATGAATGACTTTATCAATGAGTTTATCAATGATTTAGATAAAGGGAAAGAGAGAGACAGAGACAGAGAGAAAGAGAGAGAGACAGAGAGAGAGAGAGAGAGAGAGAGAGAGAGAGAGAGAGGGTTTACTTATCCAATTTGCAAATACTTAGATACTAGACTGAATCTAATAAGATTAACTTCAATAGGGATAAATATAAGCATAAAGTCTAATGCTTGTATGCCCAGATTTCAGAATTTGTAGATGCTACTGCTTAGGCAGGATTCTAGTTTGGGGGAGAAAATTCTCAAGGGACCTCAAGTGACTATATGAAGGATAGAACTGACATGATAACTTTGGAGAGGAGACATTCTTCATTCCTACTCCAAGAAAGAGACAAACTATGGAAGGTAGACATGCAGGGGAAAGCCAGCCCTGATTTCCAGCTAGCTTATCTCCCTAAAGACTTTAAGGAACTTCTCCTTGGGTGAGATCCAGGCCTCTCTCTTGGTAGAAAACTCATGTATTTTCTGGTATATTGTAATCTGTAGAATTTCTCTAATTTCTGTATGAAATTTACTTGGATAAATAGGTTTACTCACTATTCACTATTTGTGATGATCTTTTATGTGAGTATTTGGTGAGAAGAAGTGAAGTCTCCAGATACAAGCTCGGAGTTCCTCCCTTTTTAATGGAGAGTAACCAGGAAAGCTAGTAGTTTTTTGTGGGTTTTCTTGTTTTAAAAAAATGTACCCTTAAATTATCAGTTTGAGGGGGAAGAAGGGAAGAGTGATATAATTCTAGGATATACCCCCCACTCTCAGAGTAGAGCGGAGAAGTCAGCAGCTAGAGCTGCATTGCCCCTTCTCCAGCTCCCCTTAGGCTGAAATCAAAGTCTTCCCTGAAGAGAGAGAAGCTTGATTCCAGGGATATCTATCAGTGCCTCCCCCATGAGCCACATTTAGACAACGCATGTGGACATATACATGTTACATGGGCAATACACACACCCCACACTTGAGTTCAAAAAAATCAACTTCACAAATGCAAGATAAGGGCAGCATGGTTAGATATGAGAAAGTTCTGGGGGGAAGACGGGATAATGAAAGAGAAGTTTCATATGAGTCAGCATATTGTATATATAAAGTATGATTCACTGTAAAGAGTTAAGTGGCAACCAATGCAAACTTAGACCACCTTAAAACAGGCATCGTCGTCAAGGGAAAGGAAGGGATATTACCCTCCCTTCTCTGCAGACAAGGTGACAATGAGTATGGAACATTGTATAGACTGTCATGAGACAGCTGATAGTACAGAGGCTAGAGTACCAGGCCTGGAGTCAGGTATTCACTAGCTGTGTGATCCAGGGCAAGTCACTTACCCTCTGATTGCCTCACTTTCTCCCCCTGAAAAAAACAGGGACAGTCTCCCAGTGTTGTGAGAATCATATGAGATACTTGTAAGAAGCACTTCCTTAGCATGATGATTAGCACATAGTAAGAGCTATACTTACTCCCTTCCCTTTCTCTATCAGAATGGGTTGATGTATTAGGTATACTGAACTGGGGTTTTTTTTAAGTTTTGTTACCAAAAAAATTGCCTTCTAGATAGAGGGATAGATTCAGAAAAGAAAATGGTTTTAGTGGCTTACTGGAGAAGAGATTGGAAGGCAGAGAGTCAACTGAGGCCCGAGGAGATTGAAACACAGGCAGAGATTATTCTGAAGAGGAAAATGGCGGCTATATAACATGACCAATGTGGCTGCACTTCTATCAAACCAAATATTTTAAAAGCTTACAGAGAAAGTGGAAGTAAGAATAAGTATCCAAGGATGCCTAGGAAATTATGACACAAGACCTTCAAAACAGTGCCGTAGTATATTAATAAAGGCCAGAATGAACCAAAGCTGTTGATGGATGGGGGATAATGAATGGGAGACTTGGGAACTGTGTTACAGGCAAAAAGAGGATCAAAGGGGAGATGAAACCACTACTCAGGAAAGGAGGGAGAATAGTGATGTATGATGGTGAATGGGATGAACTATGCAAGCCTCGTTTTGCTTCTGCTGTCTTTGAACTGAGAATGATAGAGCAAAAAAAAATGATGAGCCAAAAATGGAAATCTGGTGAAGACGAGACTGAGAGAGACAGAGAGAGAGAGTAAAGAACCATCCAACTTCCATCAAGTCTCCTGACCTGAGCAAAACTACCTAGACCATTGAAAGAACTGGGAGATGGAAACACTACTCAGCTCTAGCTACACTTCAAATAAATGATCTGGGGGAGTAGAACAAGAGCTGTGGGAACTGACTTCTGAAAGATGAAAGAAGGAGATGGCAAACTCTAGGCCAATGACTTTGACTTTGATTCATCCTCTCCCTCATTCACCTTTAATCTTTCCCTCTCTACTGGTTCTTTCCCTGCTGTCCTCAAACACAGCTGCCACCCAGCCTTAACAAACAAGCTTCAGCAGACCCTACTTACTGTTCTCATAAGCTATTGTCCCCTCTCATCTCCTTTCTCAGCCAGATTCCTTATATAAGCTGTCTACACTCTGCCTCCACTTGTTCTACTCTCACTCTCTTCTAAACTTTCTATAGATCGGGTTTCCAACCACATCACTCAAGTGAAACCTCCATCTAAAGCTGCCAGGATCTGACATTTGTTTTCAAATGCCCTGATTACAGTCTTTTGCAACAGTATATTTCCAAATGTAAAATGTAGAAAGAGTACCTTGACTTTGTCATCATAGTCATCATCATCACCATCATCATCATTATCATCATCCTCACCACCACCATCATCATCATCATCACCATCATCATCATCATCACCATCATCATCACCATCATCATCACCATCATCATCATCATCACCACCACCATCATCATCATCATCATAACTAGCACTTACATAATGCCTTAAGGTTTACAAAGTACTTAAATATTTTATATATCCTTTTTTCCGCACAACCCTACTGGCACATGCTATTATTATTCCTATCTTCCAGATAAAGAAATTGAGGGTGATCGAGATTAAGTGACTTGCCAGGAGTCCCACAGTTAGTTAAATTCCACAGTTAGTTAAATGTCTGAGGCTAGATTTGAAGTTGGATTTTCCTGACTCCAGATCGAACAATCTAGCTACTGCCCTGACCAATCTGACTCTATAAATTAGACTTGGAAAATCTGACCTTCAGAACATCAAACATTGAGTAAATTACCAAGCTTATCATTTAAGCAGTTGTTTTTTTTCTCAAGAGAAGCAAATCAAAGTATGGCATAGATCACTGGTGTAGATAAACTTGGTCTTGTCAGAGGCCTGATAATATAGTATGATCACTGGAGGAAATACAATTTCTATCCCTTGTCTGAGTTGTCCTGAGAGGAAACAATCACTTATGTCATTATTTTGGGTTTGTCTGTTTATTTTTTAACTGTGGACTAGTATGCTCCCTTAAGCTAGATCCAATCACTTGAATCAGGCATCTTCTGTTTTGCCAAGAAATTTACCCCTGAACAAACTCGGGGGGGATGGGTGGGGGTACCTAGAACAACACCCAGGGTCCTCATAGGAGAAACCCTGGGGAGAGGTGGACGGAAGTGGCAATGGCTGAGCAAGGTAGTCCCAGATGGAGAATGAAAGGTGACCCAGAACTATGATCAAGAAAGTCTTGAAAGGATACAGAAGACACACTGTGTTGCTGATAAAAGAAGCTTCAGAGGTGACAGTAGAAGTGACATTCCAATTGGAAATGTCCCAGGAGGATCAGAAGACTACCCAGTACCCTGAACAGACAGACAACTGAAGCGCTCTGACCCAGGACACTGAAATCTGTCATCCCTCTGAGGGAGAATGGGGGAACCACACAGAAGGGAATCCAGTGACTGGAGATCAAAATCAAATAGGACTGGTTGCCTCATCCAAGAATATAGTAGAGGTTTCAGTCTAGTCCTAATACTAGGTCCTAAATCAAAAACTGAGGCTGGAGCTTTTTTAATAAAAAGAAGATACTGAACACTAGGAAGAAATATTATGGATCAAGAACGATCCAAGAGAAAAATGTAGAATAAAAGAATGGCTCCACAACAACTAAAAGCAGGACCTTGAGAAAAAAATGCATTGGTAGCAAAGACTACAGGAGTATTTGAAAAAAATAAAGCAAGAGATGCAAAATGGAATGCAGAAGATAAGAAGAACCCAACTGATTCTAGATATAGTCTATAATGACCTGTGAGGCAGGGACAGCTCTACAACCTTTTCTCAGCATGAAGCAGCTTGGGAGGCTGAGACCTTCATCCCTTGTCCCCAAATGAATTTGGGTCCCATTTGTTTGGGGCGAGGGGCGGGGGGAATGATGAGGTCGGGGATGCTTTTGTTTGTAACTTCAGTTTGTAAAATCTCACTTATGTTCAGGTACCTATGTAAGTAACATCAGTTTGTAACAAGCTTGTGCAATAAAGTTGTAAAAGTCACACTTTCCCCCAGCCATAAAGGCATTAACTCTGCCTCTCCCCTTCCCCCAGCCTGAAAGTCTTTTAGCTGAGCTAGAGAGTCTGCCTAGACACAAGCACCTATGAAACCTTCAATAGCATTCTATAAAGAAACTCTTAAAGAAATGTGTAGAAGAGAGGGGAAGAGCCAAGATGGTGGCTTAGAAGTAGCAAGTTTCCACAGCTCCCACCCAGCCACCCTAAATACCTATAAAATATGATCCCAGACAAATTCTAGGACTCTCAAACCCACAAAAGTACAGAAAACACATCTCTCACTGAAGGCAGCTCGGCAGCAGGGGCTCATTGAGCAGCAGCCAGTCTACAAGACAGATCTACAACATCTGGAGCAACTCCACATCTAGCAAGGCATGAAAAACAAGGACTAGAGAAAGGCAGCTTGGCAGCAGGGGCTCATCTCTCAGGCCGGCAAGGAGCCAAGGCCTTCCCAGCCCGAAACTGAAACTGTGGCCAGGCCTCAGGGCGGTCAGGAGGAGACAAGCATCCCAAGCTG
>JAQQSW010004616.1:0-14399 GCA_028646575.1 Pseudocheirus occidentalis | reverse complement strand
TGTGAACTGTTGAAACTGTGAACATTGTACTGAATGAAGATTTGTAATGGAATAAACAGAGTGTTCACTAATACTATGTAATCCGAATCTTAAAAGCTCTTCACAGTAGCATTCCCTCAGAAATCTACTGCTGATTGGCTTTACAGAGTCCTTTGAAAATGTTTTGGATTATTGTATTGCAAAGAATAACTAACTCATTCACTTTTGATCATAACAATGCGTCATTATTATATACAATGTTCTCCTGGTTCTGCTTACTTCACTATATGTTGATGCAAATCTTTACAGGGTTTTTTTTCTTTTCTGAAATCATCTTGCTCATCATTTCAATTAGCACAGCAGTATTCCATCACAATCACATACCACAACTTGTTCAGCCATTCCCCACTTGATGGGCATGTGCTCAATCTCCTTTTTTTTTGTTCACCACAAAAAAAATCTTCTATAGGAAAATTTTATATGTATAATTCCTTTTTCTTTTCTTTTAAAAATGTCTTTGAAGGTATAGACCTAGTAGTGGTATTGCTGGGTCAAAACGGTATGCACAACTTTTATAGCCTTTTCAACATGGTTCCAAATTGATTCTCAGACCAGTCAGGTCCACTCAGAACTGCACCAACAGTTTTCTCACATCCTCTCTAACATTTCTCATTTTTCCTTTTCTGTAATACTAGGCAATCTGATAGGCATAAGGAGGTACGTCAAGGCTGTTTGATTTGCATTTCTATAACCAATAGTGATTTAAAGGATTTTTATGATACTTTAGATTTTGTGTTTTTTTTTCTGAAAATTGTCTGTTGGTGTCATTTAATCATTCATCAATTGGGAAATGAATTGTATCATAAATTTGACTACAATCCTCTATGTATTTGAGAAATTAGGATTTGAGGAGACAAACTTAATGTAAAAACACCAAAAAAATTCCCAGTTTTATAACAGGTCCATCTTGATACTACCTTTTCTTGAAAGACTAGAGTAAAAAGATGTATATGTATGTTTATGTTTGTGTGTGTGCATGTGTATATGTGAAAAATATGAGAAAAGCTCTAGTAGAGATAAGAACAACCAGAACTGAGAGGGACATTCCTCAAGATTTGGGCACTCTGTAGCACTTTGTTAGTCTGTCAGAGAAAACCACCCTGTCTGTAGTTATTAGACAAGGGCCATGAAAGAGGACATTTCTGATGTAACAGAAGTCCTTGCACTTTACTGCTGATTTGGGTTTGATTTCTCAGACAGAAGCTTTGTCTGTTCGTATGTACTACTTTGTGAGACAGAAAGGAAATTGAGGTGATAGTGCCATCAATGTGTGTAAATATTGCTGTGGCTCTGTTAAACTTTTTCTTTTGAGAAAAATAAATTTTGAAGTGCTTGGAGTAGAACACTAAGTTGAGGTAAGAAAAGGGAGTGGAGAGCTGCCTATGTGTGAGTCTGGTCAAGAGCCATGTGAATCCAGGCAAGAACTGGGAGGAGTAAGGCTTTGGGAGAGGAGCTGTGGAGTTTGGAAATCAATCTCAAATTAAGATGAAAGAGGAATTTACTTGTGTACTTTATACTGAATGATGAGATTGTGACTTACTGAATGACAGTTTTTGTTTAAAACTCTGTGGCTACTTTAGTAATTAGTTGTTATGGTCTGTTGTTGTGAATGTTGTGATTTAGTTTCTTGAATGCTTTACTTTAATTTGTTAAATAGAGAGTTCACTATGTTATGTGATTAGATACTTAAAGTTATTCACAAAAGCAGCCCTCAGGAGATATTTCCAATGGTCTTAGGAACTGAGACACCACTTCTCTGTCTCCAGGCAGATCTGCCCACATGCAGATGTGCCCACATAAGAGTATTAAAGGGTCGCAGCATTAGGAAGGTTGAGAACTGCTCTAGGCTTTTGTTAACTTTCACCATAATACTTTTCCTGTGGTGAACATTTTCTATAACTAAAGGAATTTTTAAGATATACTGAACACAACACAACTTTATATAAATTTGATGGTTTCTAAGGAATGCCAAAAGCATCAACATCATTTCAGATACTCTTTTGTCTTCTTACATTAATATGCACGAACAGTTTTTAAAAAGATAATTATATTCCGGAAAAGTGGATGGAGTTGACCTTAGATCCAGGAAGATCTGAGTACATCGTCCTCTATGATAGGTACTGGCTGTTTGAGTTTAGGCAATCACTTAATTTCTCAATATCTCAATCATCTAAGAACATGAAGTGTAACAGAGGAGGCAGTATGCATTGGTCAATATTATATTTGAACTTATAACCCAGTTTAAAGTGAAGGCAAGGATTTGGGATTTATGGAAAATGGGTAGACAGAAACAAGTACAATATTTAATTTTTATCATTTTATTATTATTATTTATTTTTTATGCATAACAAGAATAAAAAAGACATACTTAAACATTATGGTAATATAGAGAGGTTCTGTCCCATGGATGCATAGAAAGTCAAGAGGAAAGGGAAAGGTATGGAATGGCAAAGAATTCAGTTAGAGTACATGCTCAGAAGACAGGAAAGGGTTCATTGCAGCATGCTGGGCACACACACCAGACCCATATGAACCCACAGCTGGAGCCCTCGGGCCACCAGAATAAGCCACAACTGGAGCACAAAAACTGGCAGCTGTGGTGTTTTCCAAATTTACCAACTCATAAGAAACAAGGACTAAGTGAAAGGTCTGTGGAACTTGGATAAATTTAGGTGAGAGTGTCCAGTCAACTGCTCCAGGGCTAGAAGAGGGTGAAGTGGTGGCACTTCAGCTGCATCTACATGATTGCTTCATGGCCTGCAGTTTGCAGGAGGGCCAAGAGAACATTCAGAGGCTAAGTGCTCTTACCTTGAGCTGCTTGGATTGGCATCATGGTCTTGGGTGTTTGTCCTGAGGTGTGTTTTCAGTGAGCCAAAGCTGTTGGGGGGCTGCCGAAAAGGTGGACTCCTAAAAGCTCCAGCACCTGCAAAACCCCAGCAATTTGGGACAGAGATCTCCCCTCTGAAAGCAGAGTTCCACTGAACCTCAAAGGCAAACAATTGACTGGCAACATGAGTAGGTAAAGGAAGCGAAGCAAGCCCAGCCATGAAACTTTAGATTCCTTTTTTAGGAATGAAAAGGATAAAAGCATAGAACAGGAGGAAAACAACACAGTCAGAACTCCCACACCAAAAACTTCCAAGAAAAATGCAGACTGATTACAAGCCATAGAGCAGCTAAAGGATTTTGAAAACCAAATAAGAGAAGTGAAGGAAAAATTGGGAAGAGAAATGAGAAGGATGCAAGAAAATCATGAAAAGAGAGTCAACAAGCTGACTGAAGAAAATAACACTTAAAAAAATAGACTAACCCAAATGGCAAAAGAGACCCAAAAAGACAATGAGAAGAATGCCTTTAAAAAATCAAATTTCCTTGGAAAAAGAATCTCAAAAGCTCGCTGAAGAGAATGAGCAGGTGAAGGGTTGTAGCTCTTCAGCTGTTCCCATTGAATTGCTTGACAGGCCATTAGGATCAATAAATTTATTAGAAAAGGATAAGGCATAAGCTATCTGTCATCACTTCTATGTTTATGGTCATTAGTATAACTTAGATGAAGTGACTATATTATAACTACTCTATCAAACATTATAAATGTCAAAAGTCATAATTATCACAAGAGGATAGATAATGTTTTTTAGGAGTTACCAATATCAATGTAACCAGAAATGTAATACCTAAACCTACAAATACACACATGTACATGCACATAAAAACATGAGTTTTTCCCTGTTTAAAATATCCAGTTTTATTCCATATTATGATTTTTTAATCCAGTCATTCCAATAAATAGGAATATTGTAGATGTAATTCCATGCCCTTAATTAAGAGGAATGATCTAAGATTACATATGACATAAATGTTGTTATTTGTGGTGTAAACTAACTTTTCAGACTGCCAAATTTACCGATATTGGTGCCCTCTGTGCCATTTAAAAAAGGGTGGAGTAGCCTCCTCTGATTTCCTGTCTGTGTATGCAAAATTGGAAAGATGGAGCTAGATGATCTCTATCTTCTTTCCTGCTGTTCCTTGCTCCTGGACACAATGAATTGAACTGGAAGGGTTCCCTTCCTCTGCTATCCCTGTTTCATACACATGCGTGCACACACACACACACACACACACACAAATATACACACAAGAAATGGACCTAGGGGAATTTATTTTCTATTATTTGTTCTCTGTTTCAGTTACTGGAGATGATCCTCAGTGGACCAGGAGTTTGAGCATGGTGACCTTGGAGTCAGGTTTGCAGGTGGACAGCTGCAACAGCCAACCTTCTCGGTATGAAACTGAGAAGCCAGAGTGCTTTGATTTCAAGCCACAGGTTGGCATTTTAACTTGAAATAAACACTGTGTTTTAAGGGAAGTGAGCTAAACTGTTTACCTAATTTCTTTCCCCTCCCCAGATATGGAAGTGATTCTTGGCAGGAAGAAGCCTCCTATAATTTTAGCTTTTGTAAAAGCTCTTCTTTGCAACAATAGTATAGTGTACTAGAAAGAGATTGCATTTGAAAATTAGAGTTGTATTTTATAATCACAGGTCTTCCACTAACTACTAACTTCTACTAACTAGCTGGGTAGTTTTGGGAAGCTGACTTTTCTTTGGAGCCTCATTTTTCTCCATCATAAAATGTGCTGTTTTGTTAGATGATATTTAAGGGCTTTCAAGTGGTCAGTCTTATTATGGTGTATTGTGATCAGAGAACCATCTACTGGTCTTGCCCTAAGGGACTGTTTTCTCGGATGCAATTTATGATTCCTAGCACCAGGGGGAAATAAGGTGACATTCTCAGGTAAAAGTGTATAATTTGAAGTTCAGGAGCAATCATTAATATTAAATTCCCCACTTTATGCAAAAATAGAATGTTTATTAAAGCAGCCTAAAATTCAAGTAATAAAACTACATAAAATGAAGAATGATAGTCATTTTGAAGAAAATATAAAATGAAATGATATTTGTTGTATCCATGTGGCATTGGTAATGATGGCTTTTACAGGATAGCTATCTCTTACCTAATTTATGTGTCTAACAAAAACAGCTTGTTGACATCTCACGCCTTGCCAAAAAGAGATGTTTACTTCACTGTCAAACTTAACTCAGCAGGGGTGGCTAGGTGGCACAGTGAATAGAGCAGCAGGCCATCCCTGGAGGAAAGAGAACCTGAGTACAAATCCAGCCTCAGACACTTAACACAAGAACTAGCCTTGTGACCTTGGACAAGTTAATTAACCCCAATTGTTCTGCCTTTTCCCCCCTAAAAAGAAAAAAAGAATCAGCTTATGAATACCCTTTCCAACATTTTGTTTACTTTTCCCATGTTGTCATGTTTTCATTCTGAAAAAAAAAATGAATCTGACTGACTAGGTTGTTTTTTTCTGAATTGTCTTATAATTATGACAGATTTCCAATTTGAATGCATCCCGAAGGCTTATCTCTATATAAATTGCATGAGCCTTGTGAAATATGCTTATAAATCACAATTGTATTAACTATGTATGCATATATTATTAGTGTAATCATTAAAAGGAGTTTCTTTTGTTTTATTATTACTAAGAATGGCCCAACAAATTGATAATTTTGTCTTAAATAGCAAAACAAAGTTATTAGAAAACCTTATTAATGTTAATTTAAAGTCACCATCTAATTGGTGTCTAGTTTTCTTTGCCCCCAAAGAAAAAGAACTTTTAAAATCCCAGAAATAAACTTCTAATAGAGCATAAATATTAGAATTATGTCTTGTTTCAAGCATATTCTTAAAAAGTGGTATAAAACTCTGGCAATAGTTGGATATTGTAGTCTAAACTCAAGGCTATTAGGAACCTGTTAACAGCAACTTCTCTGCTTTACTGCATCCAATGACTAGAGAATATATATACTCATTCAATGTAGGTGCATGTGTCTTCATTTGTCAATAATAGTGGAGGCTTTGCACAGCTTATTTTCTGCTTACGAAGTCCTCTTTTCTCTACACAAGTACACAAACACAAATGCTCACAGGAAAGGCATAGGACATTAACTTGGCTTTGTACAGGGGCATATGATTAATCTTCTTGAATATAAATAGAGGAAAACTAGCCTAAGAGACACAACACCACAAACTTAAAAAGCAACCCAAAGATCTTGTAGAGATTCAGTATAAAAAATAATGGAAAAAAATACCCAGTAATGACAACACCTTTGATCATCGTAAGATAAAATTATGGCTATGATAAAGGTCCCTTCAGTAATTTCCAAGGTGGACTCTGATTCTTGTGATTTATGGGGACATGTTTCTTGGAGGGTTCTCACCTATTTCATGTGTACTGAACACATAACATTGACATGTAAAAATATGAATTTGTGCTTTTTCCCCTCACCTGTTCATCGTGAGTGAGATTCAGGTTAAATATACCTGGTCCAGATTCAGGGGCTTATGCTTCTAATTTCCCAGTTGAAGTTCAGAGTGCAGTATAGAAAATATTATATAGAGCTGAGAAGATTATATAAGTAAATTATGTGAAAATAACTTAGGTAGCACCCAAAGAATATAAGAATGAATATTCATTGATTTGCTTCAGAAATGAAAAGTATCATTTATGATCATTGCAGTACATTTATAGTAGACATGAAAATATACAAAATTATTCTACTACAGAAAGAGTCAAATTAATAATTTTCCATAGAAAATATATTTAATTGTTATTCAAAGCCCTAAGGCAAAAATTAATTTTGAGAAGTACTTATTTCAGTTTCTTTGTCTTTGAAGGTTTGTGTCCTAACACTGCTTCAAGGTTTAGAACTGTTATAATCAGAGGATCGTAAGTGTGTGACCTGAATACAAATCCCCTTTTTATATAGAAATAGGCTTTCAGATACTTGCCTTTGGATATCTATGGGGAACACACAATGGTGATTAGCCTAACTAGTGATCTGAAGTTACATATATTTGCTCCACATGAAGAGAACTGAAGACTTTTCTTTTCATCATGCAAATTACTGAAACTGGATGAAAAGAGTTCAAAGTATGAACATTTTCCTGGTTCAGCAAACCACTACTTAAAACCAATGCAAGCTTTGTAATGGATTTATCAAGAATGCATTCAAAATACAAGGGTTTTAAATATTTTAGCTATTGCAACTCCTTTGAAATACTTAATAATAGTACATATTGTTTCTGAGACATTGGTGGAATCATTTCTGGTTTTGTCAGATTTTTTTTGGTGGTTTTGGAAAAATAGTTTCCAGAGTATGATAATAAATACATGATGGAAGAAGAGAAGACTCCTTATGCTTAATTGACATGTAAGATCTACTTTTTCTATCATATTTTGGCCTCTTTGGAATGCTATGCTTAAATTGTGATTTGAGGGGGTCAGAGTCAAGATGGTGGCGTAGAAACAGGAGATGTCCATGACTCTTCCCTATACCACCTCAAATACCTATAAAATATGACTCTAAACAAATTTTACAGCTACAGAACTCATAAAATGACAGAGAAACAAGGCTCCTGCTTGAAAGCACCCTGGCAGATGGAAGGAAGGAAGGCTCATTGCAGCATACTGGGATCACAGCACAGCCTCACACAGTTTTAGCCCCAGGCCATTCAGGAGAAGGCCCAGCTAGAGCTTTCAGGAGAGCAGATCACTAGCAGCAGTGGTGGTTTCCAGAATTAGCAACCAATAAGAGCCCAGGACAAAAGGGAAAAGATTAATGGAACTCAGCTAAATTTAGGGGAGAAGGTCTGGGAGATGGCCTCCAGTGCTAGAAGCAGTCTGAAGTTGTGGCCCTGCAGCCAGCTCCAAGTGGATGCTTTAAAAGCTCCTGGGTTGCAGATTGCAGAGGGCCAAACAATCATTCAGAGGTTAAGTGATCTTGCCTTGAGCTGCCTGGATAGGCATCACACTCTTGGTTGGTGGTCCTGAGGTGCATTTTCAGTGAGGCAAAGCTGGTGGTGGCTGCAGAGACTGCAGCTTCCTAATAGCTCTGGCAGCTGCAAAAACCCCTGTGATTTGGGACAGAACTCTCCCTTCTGAAATCAAAGTTCAACTGAGTCCAAAAGTCAAGAAACTGACAGCCAAAATGAGCAGGCAAAGGAAACAAAGAAAGCTCAGCAATCCAACTTTAGATTCTCTTTTTGGGGACAAAATGGATCAAAGAACAGAAGAGGAGGAAGACAACACAGTCACAACTCTCCCACCAAAAGCTTCCAAGGAAAATGTAGACTGGTTAAAAGACATAGAGGAGCTTAAGAAGGATTTTGAAAACCAAATAAGGGAAGTGGAGGAAAAATTGGGGAGAGAAATGGGAATAATGCAAGAAAAATCATAATAAGAGAGTCAACAATCTGACTGAAGAAAATAACACCTCAGAAAAACAGAGGCCCAAAAAGCCAATGAGGAAAAGAATGTCTTAAAAAGTCAAGTTTGCCATATGGGAAAATAATCTGAAAAGCTTGCTGAAGAGAATAATTCCTTCAGAATTAGAGGGGAGCAAATGGAATCAAATGACTATGAGAAATCAGGATACTATTAAAAAGATCCAAACAAATGAAAAATAGAAGGCTATGTGAAATATTTCATTGAAAAGACCACTGACCTGGAAAATAGATCCAGGTGAGACAATTTAAAATTATTTGACTACCTGAAAGCCATGATAAAAAAAAGAACATCTTCCTTCAAGAAATTCTCAAGGAAAATTGCCCAGATATTTTAGAATGAGAGCATAAAATAGAACTTGAAAGTATTCACTGGTCACATCTTGAAAAAAATCCCAAAAAGAAAACTTCTAGGAATGATATAGCTAGGTTCCAGAGTTCCCAGATCAAGGAGAAAATATTATATACTGCCAAGAAGAAATAATTTTAATACTGTGGAAACACAATCAGGAGAACACAGGATCTATCAGTTTCTACATTAAGGGGTCAAAGGGACTGGAATATGATATTCCAAAGATCAAAGGAGCTAGGATTAAAACCAAGAATCACTTAACCAGCAAAACTAAGTATAATGTTTCAGGGGGAAATGTGGTCATTCAATGAGGTGGAGGACTTTCAAGCATTCTTGAGGAAAAAACAGAACTGAATAGAAAATTTGACATTCAAACACAAGAAGCATGAGAAGGTGAACATGGAAAAGAAACCATAAGGAATTTATCAAAGTTGAACTATTTACATGGAAAAATGAGAATTGTAACTTTCGAAACTTTACTCAGTATGAGGATAGGTGAAGGGAGCATAAATGTGTGTGCCTGTACATATATACTATATATTTACACACATACATGTATACTTATATATATATGTGTGTATGTATATGTGTATGTATCAGTGGGTATATATGTATGTACACGTACTCCTATGTCTATATTCAAGGGTATATATTCATATGAATACGTATGGGAGTGTGTATATATGTGTACAAAGACAGAGGGCACAGGATCAATTGAATAGGAAGGGTTCATATTTTAAAGATGAAACTAAGAGGTGGGAGAGGAATAGAATGAGAGGAGACATTGAGAGACATAATGGGTCAATAATTTCATATACAAGTGGCAAGGAATAACTGTTATTATGGAGGGGAAGAACAGGAAGGCAAAAAGGGAATGAGTCAACCTTACTCTCATTGAATTTAGCCTAAGGAGGACATGGCATACAGTCTAAAATGGGTATCTCGCCCTGCAGGAAAGTAGGGGGGAAGGGGATGTGAGGGGGGAGGATGGAGGGGAGGGCAGGTTGGGGGAGAAAGTTGTTAGCAACACACACTTATGTAAAGGGATGGGGACAAAGTAGAGAGTAGAACAAGGGGAGGGCGGGATAGAAAGGAGGGAAATATAGCAAATGCTACCCAGTATGTCCATCATGAAGATGTTCTGCATAACTACACATGTACTTCCTGTATTGAATCCCTTGTCTTTCCTGCACAGGTGGGTGACAAGGGAGGAAGGGAAAGAATCTAGAATTCAAATTTCAAAATTCTTATGTTAAATATAAATTTATTCATATGAATGTATATATAATTACTTACATGCAGCTGGGAAATTAGATATACTGGTTCTAGGATAGGGAGATCCATCTTGCTCTACCAGAAAATCAAGGGGGTGATGGGGGAGGATATAGGAGAGAGCAGATTGGGGGAGTGGTTATGCAGTGGGATTTTGGGGGGTTGGTAGGGAAAGTTGTGGAGAAATTTTGTAACTCAAAATCTTGTGGAAATCAATGATGCAAACTAAAAAATAAACAAAAGTTAATTAAACAAAATAAATTGTGATTTGAAAAACTTCAGTTAAGGTAAAGAGGACACAAATGGAAATCAAAACATTTATGGAAAGCAGTGTAATAATGTATTTATATTTTATCCCAATCTCCTTCACCACCATCCCCTCATAGGACACCTAGAATTATGCACCTAAAATTATGGTCATGGTAACAGTCACTTCAACAACTAACAGTTCAGAACCAACTATACGCAAATATAAACACACACGTGTGTGTGTGTGTCTATGTGTGTTTGTGCATATTGGAATGATAGAAAAAGTTACAGATAAATTACTGTTTTTGCTTCTTATTTTCATCTCTAGGAAAATAGAGATGATATTATTAATATAGACAAGACTTAGGATTACATTGATAAAGGTATATGCAAAGTGAGCAGTGTAGAGTGACACTGTTTCTACAACTTGTGAAGAATTACCTAGAGAACAGTGAGGTTAAGTGGTGTGACCTGAGTCACAAAGCATGTTTGTGTTCTGACTCTAGTTTAGATGTCTTGCAACTCTTCCAAGGGCTCTTTTGTCTTTTTATTGTCATGGGACCCTTTAAGCAGCCTTAAGAAACCTACATACCCCTTTTCAGCATATTTTAAATCCATAACTGGAAAAATATTTATTTTATATCTTAATGAAAAGAGAGTTGTATATTTTTGGCACATTTAAGTTAATGGACTCTTTGATATCTATCAAAAGCTCCTCCCCTCCCCCCAATTGTTAAATTTACTTCAAGTATCCTACTTCATTATTTTAAATGCTCAACAAGAGAAAAGAAAAAAAACGATACATCAATGTGTCATTTCTGTAGCACTTGCTATGTAAATGACAAAGTGTTATTTTTTAGCACATTAATGTGGGAAGAACACTAGTTAGATTTAAATAAAGCTGGATCTTTGTCATAGCCATAATGAAATCGGGGTGATATGTGTTTCAGGGATCCCAATGACCAGAGTCCCTTGGTAGGCAGTCTGGAATGAATTCATAGGCTCAAGTATTCTGAGTCAATTTGGTAAAAGTTTATTGTTATGTTATAGAGTGCACATCGAGTGTTAGGGAACCTGCAACCTTAAAAGGGTCGTAGATGTATTGTTATAGAGTATAACCTGTGCCAATTATGCTAACTACGTGAGTAAGGGTGGGATTATGGAGGAGTAAAGGAGTGGTCAGTGCTTAAAGGAACATGTACTTTTAACATCTACTGCTCAGGTGCATGGCCCATAATTCACTGGGAAATAGGCAAAGGGGGAAACTGCATAGAGGTGTGGTTTTAGGCTTGAAACCTCACTAAGTCAACCAGTACCCAAGGCTGATTGAGAAGCGCCCAGTCTGTTACCCATAAATCTCCTGTTTGACAAGATAGATGTTGAGCATATACATATGACCCAAACTAACAAGGGAATAAGGCTGTATATAATGAACTAAGGAGTATACACATGATTCAGTCTACAATATATGTGATAAATAGATACATGTACACAGCTGCTTCAGCCAGTACACAGTTGGAACAAACTATTTCATTCTATAGGTGCAGCTGACCATTGTAAAAGGAAGAGAGATAAGTAATTTGTTAGGGCATGCTGCCCTTGAGCTAGGGAGAAACTGCCTGAGACAGTGTTTTGGGGCTAGGGAGATTTAAGGCTAGGGAAAAATGTAATATTTCAAGCTGATGTTACAAACTGAGGTTCAAGCACAGGCACCCAGTCACCCCAATAGGCACCCAAACATTTCATCACTATCATTTTGTGGGATAGTTTCCAAGTTGTGCTTTAGTTAACTCATGTTATACGAAACTCAAATAAATTTTGAACATTAAAAGTCCATGATTTAGCGGTGCCTAATTATTTCTATCCCTCTCTCAATAGAGGCATATGACAGATTAATAAGGGAAATAGTTCAAGAACCATCCTCCTATAGCTCCAGAAAATGAATGCTTGCTGACATATCAATACAACTTGAGTACTCCCTTTGACACAATTTGTTTCGTTGTTCAGTATGCTAAACATCATCTGCTCTTCCATTGTCATCTTATATTTGAAATCCATTGATCACGAAGAGAGTCTTGTTTATGCAAAATATCTGTATGATCAAAGTTACAAGCAAGCCTAGATGTTATACAAAGAGAGAAGAATGGTAACAAAATGAAGGAAATCAGGTCTCCATTTTGCTCAGTTGTACAAGCAGCTTCAAAAGCAGGCCATGTTGCTGTGTGGAAAGCAGGAGTAACTGAGTTTCTAAAAGGGCCTCTGAGATTATCTCTAGAACAGTCTTTAAGTCTTTAATGACCCTTGTGTGGAAACTAGGCTGCAATTGGTTTCACTGCAGGCACAACCAGTTGCAACCTGGCTAGTACCATTCTAGAATAAACAGAAACAAATGAATAAAAATTTTACCTGGGACACAAAAGAGTTCCAAAGAAAAGTACTATTACCTTTAAATGGTTGCTTTTCAAGTTTTTCAGTACTAATATTAATCTCAAGTTTTTCTATGAAGCAAAGGTCCGTGTTTTTAATAGCAATCTTCTTATGGTTGACAAAAGGCACCATGCTGTAGTGAATAGACAGTAGACATTTTAAAATAAATTTTTAAATTTGTTTTCTTGTTTACATCATTCATTTTCACGAGCTTTGTGAATTACAAATTTTCTCCCCGCCTTTCCCCTACCCCAACCCCAAAACACCACTCCCACTGTAAAGCCCCTCCCCTGATCTGCTCTCTAACTTTCTGGTAGGGCAGGGTGTGTCTCCCTACCCAAGCCCCTATATAATTCCTAGTTGCCAGTATTGCAGAGCTTTAAATTCTAGATTCTTTTGATTCCTCCCTTGACACCCACCCCCAGTGGAAGGACAAGCAATTCAATACAGGCTGTGAATGTGTGATTTTACAGGACATCTTCATAGTAGACATATTGTGACAGTTATTATATGTCCCTCCTTCCTATCCCTCCCCTCCTTGTTCTGTTCTTTACCCTGTCCCTGTCCCTTTATTGAAGTGTGTGCTTCCAACATCCCTCCCCCAGACCCTGACCTCCCCTCCATCATCCCCCCTTTCATCTCCATGCCCCCTACTCTCCTGTGTGGCATGATGCCCATTTTAGTGTTTATGCCATTTCTTCCCTAAGCCAAATTCACTGAGAGTAATTGAAAGTAAAGTTGTAACAGTTAACCCTTGCCTCTTCTCTATGGGATGATTAACCCCATGTTGTCTCTCCCTGTCTCCTCTCATTCTAGTCCTCTCCCACCTCAGAATTTCGCCTTTTAAAATATCATCCCTTCCTGTTCAATTGACCCTATACCCTCTATATACACGTATACACACTGATTGATTTAGGAAAACTAAGATTCATATCTGACCTTGATACATAAGTGATTCTTTTATTCTAGACAAGACATGTTCCATAAAATTTTATGACTACAAGTAGTGAAGCAGGTGATAATCTGCGTTTCTGTGTTGGTTCACTTAGTTTCCTCTTCAGGAGTTTCCTATTCCCTATGTCACTTAATTCATCACTTAGATAGGTATATAGACAGATCATGAACAAGATAGTTGATGAATGTGTAAAGTGTATATGTATATAGTTTACATGTAGGTATTTATATTATATACTTATGTTAATATATGTACATGTGTATAGATGTGTATATGTGCTTAAATGTGTGTTTATGCATTTACATGTAGTATCATGAATATCATCTTGAATGACATGAGTATAATGGGAATCTGAAGCTCTTCCATGCCCCTGGCCCCTTTGATAGGCTTAATGGCTCTGAGCTCAGTGTGGTCCCATGGAGCCTGTAATGGGAGGCTTGTTTTTGGGGAATGGCCACACCTTGTTACTTTGTAATTGGACAGTGGGTCAAGAGGCCTGTGACA
Organism: Pseudocheirus occidentalis; assembly: GCA_028646575.1. Taxonomy (NCBI): domain Eukaryota; kingdom Metazoa; phylum Chordata; class Mammalia; order Diprotodontia; family Pseudocheiridae; genus Pseudocheirus; species Pseudocheirus occidentalis. Next base: position 247 of record JAQQSW010004616.1, on the reverse strand, counting down.
TTCTCTGACCCAGGAGAAGCCTATAAATACACCCTGATGTGGGGTTACCTTTGAGAAGAGTTGTGTAATTTGACCAGATGAGACTCTGGGAAGCCGTTGAGCCCCCTTGGCTTTGAAAAACCCAGATGTTGGTGATTCCCTCTCTGGTAACTTGAAAAGATAATGGATGTGATGGTCAGATGGTTGGAAGCCCATGAGCTGATCTGTTTCTTGGTCTGCTTGTTATTTGTGCTTGTAACTTGGGTTT
>JAQQSW010004615.1:0-14399 GCA_028646575.1 Pseudocheirus occidentalis | reverse complement strand
GAGCAGGGGAGGGGCTTTACAGTGGGATTGCTGTTCTGGGGTTGGGGCAGGAGCAAGACAGGGAGAAAATGTGTAATTCAAAAAATGTAATGAAAATGAATAATGTAAACAAGAAAACAAATAAAAACTAAATTTAAAAAAAGAAAAAAAAATAGAGCATTAGAGTATCTTTCATATGGCTATAGATGGCTTTGATTACTTCATCTGAAAAATGATAATTTCTTTTCATCATTTATCAATTTGGCTCTTATTTTTAGAAATATGACTCAGTCCTCTACATATATGAGAAATGAGGCCTTTATCAAAGGAAATTGCTTCAAATTTTTTTTTCATGGTTACTACTGCTGACTGTATCCCCCTCTATCCTATCCCCTATTCTCTTTCCCCTTTCTCCCTGTCCCTTCCGCAAGTGTTTTGCTTCTGACTGCTGCCTCCCCCAATCTACCCTCTTTTTTATCACTCCTTTTCTTTTATTTTTCTGTAGGGCAAAATAGATTTCTGTAATCGAGTGTGTATATTATTCCCTCTTTCAGTCAATTCTGATGAGAGCAAGGTTCACTCACTCCCCCTCACCTTCCCTCCCCACTCTAAAAGCTTTTTTTTTGCCTCTTTCATCTGATAATTTACCCCATTCTACCTATCCCTCTTTCTTCCAGCGCATTCCTCTCATCCCTTAATTTTTTAGATATCATCTCTTTATATTCAACTCACACCTGTGCCCTTTATACTCTAATTACTCTAATAATGAGAAAGGTCTTGTGAGTTACAAATATCATCTTCCCATATAGGAATGTAAACAATCCAACCATACTAAATCCCTTATGATTTCCCTTTCCCATTTTTTTTGTATTTTTCTTGAGTCTTGTATTTGAAAGTCAAATTTTCTATTCAGCTCTGATCTTTTCATCAAGAGTTTCAAAGTCCTCTATCTCACTGAATGTTGCCATTTATTTTCTGAAGGATTGCACCCAGTTTGTCTAGGTAGGTGATTCTTGGTTATAATCCTAGCTTTTCTGCCCTCCTGAATATCATATTCCAAGCCCTCCAATCCTTTAATTTAGAAACTGCTCAGTCTTGTACTATGCTGACTTGGCTCCACCATACTTGAATTGTTTCTTTCTGGCTGGTGGCAATATTCTCTCCTTAACCTGGAAGCTCTGGAATCTGGCTATAATATTCCTGGCAGCTTTCATTTTTGATCTCTTTCAGATGATCAGTGGATTCCTTAAAATTCTATTTTACCCTCTGGTTCTTCAGAATTTTTTTTGTGTCTCCTTTACTAAGCTGTTGACTTATTTTTCATGACTTTCTTGCATCACTCTCATTTCTTTTTCCTCTACCTCTTTTAAAAATTCTTTTTGAGCTCTTCTATGGCCTGAGACTAATTCATATTCTTCTTGGAGGCTTTGGATGTAGGTTTGACTTTATTGTCTTCTTCTGAGTGTTTTAATCTTCCTTGTCACCATAGTAACTTTCTACAGTCAAGAGTATTTTCATTGTTTGCTCATTTTCCAGACTGCTACTTGACTTTTAACTTTTTATCAAAGTAAGGCTCTTCTCCTAGGGTGGAGTGCACCCTGTCCCAAGCTTCAGGAGTATTGTGAAGATGTTTTCAGAAATGTTTCTAGGGACCTGTAAGTTTTCAGTTCTAAGGTGGTATGATCTTATAAGGAGAGGTGTTTACTCCTCTCCTGGCCTGTGCTCTAGTCTGTGAGTGACCACAAGCAGTCCTTTCTGCCCTCGAACTGTGAGGAGGGTCCCTCCCTCCACTGTGGTCCCAAGCTCTACTATGCTAGTGCTCGTGCTCCTCCTCACTGTGGGACTGCCACCTAGGACAGTGACACACATCTGAGTATGGACAAAGCAAGATTCCTATAATCTTGTAAGTTGTTTGACCTCCTTGCTGTCCATAGGCTGAGAGCTCCAGAAGCAGTTGCTGTTGCTGCTGATTTAATCGCCTGTTCCTGGTTTGCTATGGCTGGGACTGTGCTGGTGAGGCCTACACTCCTCTCACTCTAGTGCAAGAGACCTTTCCTGACAATCTTCCAAGTTGTCTTGGGCTGGACATTTGTTTCACTGTCTTTTTGTGGGTTCTGCTGCTCTAGAATGTTTATTTTTTTTAAAGGTATTTGGAAGAACTCAAGGCAAGTCTCTTCCTTTGCTTAGATCCACCCTCCAAAAATAAAATTTTTTAAAAAAAGGAATGTTATTCTTACTTAGGATAACTTGAAAAAGCATATATGTAGATAGGAGGCTTGAGGTCAAGTTGATGGGATGATGCTAAAAAATAAAACTGGGTAGGGAGAGGTAAATGGAGCAATTATCTCATATAAATGAGGGAATGAATGGAAGAATTTCTATAGTGGAAGCATAAGTGGGGTGGAGGGCTGATGTGCTAGAACCTTATTCTCATCAGAATTGGGTTAAAGAGGAAATAACATGTAAGAGAATAAATCTTAACTTACAAAGGGTAGCAAGGGGTTAGAACAAGGGAGGATTCTTAGCAGGGGTATGGATTAGGGAAGCAGTATTTAGAGGTCATTTAGACATATGAGAAGGGATATGGAAAGAGAGGTTAAATGGTGACAAAAATCAGACAGAAGTGCACCAGTAATTATAACTTTGTGAATGGGAGGAACTTACCCACAAAATGGAAAAATAACAGAATGGATTAAAAACCAGAAGCTGACAATATGCTATTTACAAGGAACACAATTTAAAATGAGAGCTATACATGGAGTAACAATAAAAGGCCTGGAGCAGAATATACTATGATTCCGAGGATGCAAAAAAAAAATCACACACACACAAAAAAGCAAGAGTAGCAACCATGATCTCAGAAAGAGACAATTAAAAAGAGATAAAAAGGGAAACTACATTGTGATAAAGGTGCCATAGATAATGAAGTAATGTTATATAATATATAAATATATATACATACACACATATATAATGCTATAGAATCCAAAATTTTAAAGGAAAAGCTTAATGAATTACAGATAGAAATGGAAAAACTATTAATAGTGGGGGGCTTCAATCTTCTCCCTTTCAGAACTAGATAAATCTAACCAAAAAAAAATAAAGAAGCCAAAGAGATGAATCTTAGATAAGCTAAATATGATAGTTATCTAAAGAGATTGGAATGGGAATAGAAAAGAATATACCTTTTGCTCAGTGGTACATAGTATGTTTATAAAAATTGACCATCAATTAGGGAAAAACAATTTTATAGTTGAATGCAGAGAAGAAATATTAAATGCATCCTTTTCAGATCATAACACAATAAAAATTATATTTAATAAGGGACAATGGAAATAGATAAAAAATAATAAATAACCTAACCTTAAACAATGAGTGGGCTCAAAAACACATAGAAATAATAATTTTGTTAGAAGAGAAAGATGATAAATAACAAAACAATATATCACAACCTATGGGATGCAACAAAAGCAATAATCAGAGGAAAATTTCTATCTCTAAATGCTTACATCAATAAAACAGAAAAACAGGAGATGAGTGAATTAATTTTGCGATTTAAAAAAATGGAAAAATAACTATAAGCTCGCAATCTGATGGAGTCAACAAATATACTTAAGCTATACAAAAGAAAAATAGGAATTCTAATAAAGGGGAATTGTGGGGCTGGAAGAGGCTTCCTAAAGATGTGATTTTAGTTGGGATTTGAAGGAAGCCAGGATACAGAGATGAAGGACAGGTATTTCAGGAACAGAGTAACAGTCAGAGAAAATGCTTGGAGCCAAGATGTAGAATTTTCAGGAATGGAAAGGATGCCAGTGTCACTGAATCAGAGTACGTAGAAAGGACTAAGGTTTAAGAAGACTGAAAAGGTAGGAGGGAGCTAGGTTTGAATGTTTGAATGAAAGGGCTTCCTGAAGGTAATAAGGGAAAAACAGGAATAGAGGAGTGACACAGTTGGACTTTTGCTTTAGGAAAATCACTTTAGTAGCTAGACATGAGGATTTGCACAAAATAATTATCCAAAAGAATGTAATAAGTGAAATTAAATGAAACTTTATTCAGTCCACATTTGAATACAGTTTAAAATCCAGTAGAATGGTACAGCTAGCTTCTTGTAGACAACTGTTTTATGGTTCCTCATTGAAATGAATTTCCTATTACTTCAGGGATGGAAAAGGTGAGAGACATTTCCAAAATGTCTCATCTGAAAACCCAGAGACCACAGAAATAATGCAGCAGTGAGTGGTGCTTGGGATACTTTGTCCAGGTGACAGTTGTTCGACATCACCATCACTCAGAGACAAGTACTCTTGAAAAATAGGAAGGAAAAAAAAACACAAGGGTTGTAAGGTTTAAAAATACTTATATATTAATGTTTTCTCATTCTCCCATAGCAAAAGAAAAGAGTAAACAGTGGGACATGAAGTCCCAAGAGATTCATCTTATAAGTCAAACAAATGCTTTCAGAAATTTTTATCACCTAAAGAATAACTAAGCCTAGCAGAACGGTAATCTCTGCCTTCTACTTGAGTTTGGAAAGGCATATATGAAAAAAAGGCTAGCATGACTCTTTTACAATGGACTTGTAACAATGCCACAGGTGTCATATTGGCAACTGAGAGAAATATTCATATGTGGACAACTGTCAGGTAATGGGTATATTATAAAAAATAAGACTGAAAAATATGTTTACATAATAGCCTATTAAATAGAATACTCAAACAATTATACAAATTGGATCTACACTATCCCAGCCATGAATCCAGGAGGAACAGAAAAAGCAAAATAGAAACGACTAATCTTAGGAAATAGATGTTCACAATAACTGAGTCCTTTATATTTGACCAGGATCACAAGAAGGCATTACCTATAAAGCTATGTATCAACCCTGAGCAATAAAGGGGTAGCACAAATTGTGCTGTACAAGCTTTATCATTACTTTCATGGAACTATTCTATCATCAAAAGAAGAAACTTTTATTAAAGCATTGGTGTAGGTTGGTGAAGGTATAATTGCTCATCTTGGTCTGTCTCTTGAAGTATCTTTTTTTTCTCTTTGTATAAAGTAGTATCACTCTGGAAAAAAAAAGCGACAAACACAGGACCAGTTCAATAACAAATTTTCTACGCCTCTTTTGGAGAACAGTATTTTTTTTTCCAATAATGCTGAATAAAATAACTTGCCATTTATGTAGGTATGGCTTTGAGCTTGCATTTCCTTATCTGCAAAAATTAGAATGACCATACTTCTATATACTTCAAGTTTTTGTAAGAAAATCACCTGTGAACGTGCTAAATTAATGCAAATTCATGGGATTTAGAAATAGAAAATATCTTTTTAAGGTCATCTTATCTAACTGCCTCATTTTACAACCGAGAAAAACAAGGCTCAGAGAGGTAGACTGACTTTCTCAAGGACACAAAGGTAATAAGTTACAGAGGAAGGGATTTGAACCCAAGTCCTTCCTTCTCCTTATTACTTAATGTTAGCCAGAACAGGCTTGCACAACTAGTGGTTTTCAATGATTTATGGGATGAAAATTTCTCGTACTTATAGTTGAATGCAGAGAAGAAACATTAAATGCATCCTTTTCAGATCATAACATAATAAAAATTATATTTAATAAGGGACAATGGAAACAGATAAAAATAATAAATAACCTAACCTTAAACAATGAGTGGGCTCAAAAAACACATAGAAATAATAATTTTGTTAAAAGAGAAAGATGATATATAACAAAACAACATATCACAACCTATGGGATGCAACAAAAGCACTAATCAGAGGAAAATTTCTATTTCTAAATGCTTACATCAATAAAACAGAAAAACAGGATATGAGTGAATTGATTTTGCGATTTTAAAAAAATGGAAAAAGAACTATAAGCTCACAATCTGATGAACAAGTATACTTAAGCTATACAAAAGAAAAATAGGAATTCTAATAAAGGGGAATTTACTTTAATAAAACAATGAATTCGGTTCAACAAATATTTACTGAGAACTGCTATTCGTTTATTTCTGGGCAAGGTGCTAAAGCTGTTTCTTCTTCCTGGTAAACATCAGGCAAGCAGAGATGCAAGTGTGCCAAAGGAAACACAGTGAGTAACAAAGCCAGGAGACATTTTTCATTTGTCTCACATTGCCTCTGTTTGGTCCCAAAATACTGAAGTTAAAATAATGGATAGAAGTTGCAGAGAGGCAGACACTAAGTTTTATGTTAAGTAAAATGTCCTCACAACAAAAGCGAGTCAAAAGGGAAATAGGTGATCTTGGGAGGGAACAAGTTTCCCATCAGTAGAGGTCTTCAAAAACAAATGGACCACCCACCACTTTTTAGGGATGTTTGTAGAGGAAAAGCTTGATATGTTAGGCTTAGTGTCCCTTGATGTCCCTTCTGAGTCAAGATTCTCTGCTGAGAGAAGTTTTTTGAAGGAACTTATAAACTCCCAGGACCACTTAAAAAGAAAATTGGTGTTCTCATTCATAGTCTTCATGAACAAACAACTGAATCACTATATAAGAGAACAGGAAGAGGTGGCAGCTCCTTGACAAGAAAGACAACAGAGTCACACCAGGCATGACAAGGAAGCCCCAAGGTAATGCAGCTAAGATCTGCTGGAGTGCAGATTCCTGAAAGAGAGCAGGACTAGACTTGCCATGGGCTGTGTGGTGTGATGTTCCTGATCTTTTAGTCTGGCAAACCACTGACCCAGGAGCAGGACTCTAGAGAGCAGCCTTTAGGAAGGCATGGAAATTCCAGTCAAGGAGAGACCTCTCTGAGAATATGGCCAGATGTGGAAAACCAGGAGTGTTACTTCTGTTTCCCAGGCTCTGGCTTTTCAATTCACTAAGTCAAGAGACATTTACTAAGCATTTACTATGTGCCAAGCATTCTGCTAAACACAGGGTATATAAATAAAAAGCAGAAACAGATCACTGCCTCAAGAAGCTTACATTTGAATGGTCTTTATAATTTTGGAGCATTCAGATCTCTTTAGTTTCTTATGAGACTGTCCTGGAACAGCATACTTATTAAAAAAGAGACAATCCTTATCTCATTTTAGTTACATACAGTTTAGTAAGAGTCAACAAAAAAAGCTACTAACACTAAATACAACCTAGACCTTCCAATTTTACCTTCTGTTTTTCTTCTAGTTTAGGTATTTTAAATTCTTTTTACAATTATGAAAAAAAGCCTGAAGTTGTTCATCTCTGGGGTTCATTCAGGCAATACTTATAGGTAATGAGAATTAAGTGCAACCTACCTGTGTAAGCACATATTCATTTTGTTATCCCCAAAGAAAATATACAATAGTAGCTTATCAGACTTTAATAAGACTTCAAAATATAACTGCCCAAACTGCAAAAATAAGAAATGAATGTTCCTCCCTTGGGAAGAACTCAGTCCAATTGGTATCTTTCACACCATGTTATTTTTCTCCAACAGAATATAATGTCCTGAAGGAGCACCACGCTCTCATTAATAAATCCTTGCTGAATTGAATCAGTTATCTCATTTGTAAATTAAGAGGGCTCAACTGGAAGTACAATAAAGTTGCTTTTCAGCTCTATACCTATGATTCCATATATCAACTAGTCATAGAAATATTCATAACAAAACAAAGTCAAATTGGCAACCTTTTTTGGGTAGATTTCCAACAAGAAACTTGCATTCATCGGCTCTCTTCCCCAACTTGGCAGTCTCCAATATCCAAGCCACAGACACTGCAGGTAATCCCCACTTTTGTGCAGCCTGATATTTAGACTCATCTGGTTGTTTTACTATAAGATGGGTACTGGAAAGCATGTCATTCTTTGCACTGTCTTGGCACACAAAAAATTCCTGAACTCTGAAATTAATTAAGAGTATATATGCAGACATTTAATAAACTGACTTGACTAATACAATAATTTATCTAGACTGCAAGCAAACAACCCAGGAGGCTGGACAAAATATAGTTAAGTTCATCAGGCTAAAAGAAACAAGAATGCTACAAAAAACATTACCAGACTGGAGTAAAAATGATCACTAATATTAAAAAAATACAAAATTAAAATATCCCTACAAGTATAATAACATTTTTTTTTTTGCTGGGAGACAGATGTTAAGAATTTACCTACTGATAAAATGACAGAGCTGGGTAGAAGGGAAATGAGGTAGTAGGAGTGTACCAAATTTGTTCTGTTCCACCCCTCAAGGAATGGAATGGGATGGGGCACCAAAACCAAAAACAGAAGGATGCCTTTCTGCTAGGTGTTAGGGAGGACAACCTGATGTACAATAAAGCTTGGAAGTTTATAGACAAAAGAACACACAATACAACCATATCCAAACTGCTTTGTGCCTATCTGAATGGGAAACTGAACAATGGGTGGGGAGTGTTCAGATTATCTGCCTGAGAAAATGTGAACAGTTACCTAAAAAGCTATATTTTCTGTTCAAATTCCCATTTGGGGCTGGGAAAAGTATATTCTCAAGTATTTCTCAAATTAGCCTGACAGCCATGTAGCAGCCTACTGAGAGGCAATGTGGTCTCTCTAGAGAAAGAAATGTAAAAGCCTGGATGTAAGCCCCAACTCTACCATACACTGTACTGCAACTGTACAACCATATACAATCATCCCTGTATCCTGTTTTCTTTATCTCTAAAATGTCAATAATATCTGCTTTTGAGAAGCTTTTCTTTTAAAAGATAATTGTTAATTCATTTTTTTGTTTTCCACACCACTTACATTTCCAAACATATTCCTGCTCCCTCCTCTATCTAGCTGGCAATCCTTTGTAAGGAAGATAGAAGAAGATGGGGGGACGGGAGAGAAGCAGTTCAGCAAAACTCTCATGTCACCAGAATTCAACAGTATATAATATTCTGCACTCAAGAGTTCCCCCAATTCTGCAAGGAAGGAAGGGAGCTGCATGTTTTCATCTCTTCCCTGGAGTAGAGCAGAAGTCATTCTTAACTGCGAAGGTTTCACTTTCTGTCCTTCTTTCTTTTAAGGCTACAGTCATTGTGGGCACACCGTTTTCCTGGTTCTGCTTCTTTCACCCCTGCATCCCTTCCCACAAATCTTCCTAAAAAGATGTTGACATTTTACTGGGGAAAGGGCAGAGAGGGGCAGACAGGGCAAGGACACAGGTAAATAAAAAACACAGTAGGGACAAACAAGAGAAGCAAAGGAGAGATCTAGAAAAAGCATAATAGGATGGAGAGTGGGTGGGGAAAAACCAGGGAAGAACACCTAGAGAAGGAGAGGGGAGATGAATACTGAAGAAGTATCTGTATTCAAGGCATAGGGATCACCTGGGCTGGAACGCACTATGGCAGAATGGCACATCCTCAGCTTGGGAGACAGAAGAATATGTAAAAGGGAGTGTTAGGAACTAAGGCTACAGAGGAAGTTTGGAACCTGAATGGGAAGCACCTTAAATGCCAGGCTAAGGGTTTTGTATTTTATACTACAGAAGGAATTGGGAGTCACTGAAGGTTTCTGAGACAGCGAGTGACATGGTCAGACCTGAGAGTTCTTGCAGCTAAGTGAGGATGCATTGGAGAGGGAAGAGCCTGGAGACAGGGAGGCCAACTGAGGGCTGTCACAATGCTTTAGGGGAGTAGGTAATCAGGTCTTAAATTAGGGTAGTAGCAGTACAACTGGAGAAAAAGAATGAGCAAAAAGCACTATGCTAGGAGCTGAGGATATAAATACAAATGTGAGACAGTTCCTGCCCTCAAGAAGCTCCCATTCTAACAGGGGAGACAAAGTTTTGTTCTAGGGAATCATAAGAATGGTGAGTGGAGATATTAAAAGAGACTTTGATAGCCTCTCCAGAATTATTGATACCACAAAAAAAGTTCGAGGTGGCAAGGCTGCCAACTCAAAGACAGCTCTTGCCCTAGGCGAGATTTTAAAACTGAGTAGACTCACTGCTCTATAAGAGAGGAGCAGGCTCTCTGGAAGGCTGCTCTATATAGTGATGCTCTAGGTGGAGACAGAGTAGACGAGCAAGGCAAATGTTAAGATGCCTGGATTTAGATGCAATACTTCTTTTGATGGAAAATTTGGCAGTTTGGCAAATAACTGATTATGATGGAAGAGAGGAGAGTTAAGACTTCTTTGCAATTTCAAATTTTGGTCGTTGTGAAAACAGTGGTGCCATTGCCAGAAAGAAGGGAGTTTTAGAGATGGTGTGGGTTTAGGGAAATAAATGCTAAGCTCTGTTTTGGATATGTCAGAAGATATTCAGATGGCGATATCCACTAAGCACTGGTCATGTGTTATATTGGAATTGAGAAAAAACTGCAAGTTTATTTGACATTGTATATGAGCAATGAATACAAATGACTGTGGACCAGGAGGTTCCATAATCTCTAGTAAAAAGATAAAGGATGGAAATATTTCATTGATTTCTCTCCTTTTACTGATTCGCACCACAAGAAGTACATTAACAGCATATGTAGCTTTCTCAAGTAGTAATCCCTTTAAACCATTATTATACAGACATAAATAGTATAAATATACAAAGTCAAATTGTATTCTGCATTTTTTTTCCAATGAGATAAAACAAAAGAGCACATCAAGTCTACATGCTAATTAGAAAACACACCTTGCTCCAAGCCGGCTTGCTAAGTATACCAAAGAATCTTTCTCTGCTCCAATAAACTGGCTGAATGAAAGAACACAGTTTTCTAAAGGAGTACCACTTCCTTCCAATACTGGTGCTGGTGTAAAAAGTGGATTTGACTCTGGGTCAAAAAGATTTTGTTGTTCAATACAAGTAATCTTACAAGAGAGAAAACAAAAGCAGAAATAAGGTGTTGAGATTAATGCCAGTTCCACTACAAAACCTTTTGTTTAAATGAGAAACATTAGTTGTACATTAGTAAAAAAAAAATCGCTATTTAAATTTATTCTCAATATAATTTTACTCTCTGTACCCCTTTCCCCTCTCCTCTATGAAAGAAACCGAATAAAGTATACATTTTTCGTTACAAAGTAAAATGTAATTATAGAGAGCTAGTTTTAGAGTCAGAAAGACCTTGGTTCAAGTCTGACCCATATTGCCTGGGTGCAACCTGGCTTCTTAGTGTCTTAAGTATCTCTCCAAGACTCTAAGTTGTAGACCAGGTGGCAATCTGAAATATTAGGAGTTTCCTCATCAGAAGTTCCCTACAGCTCTGAAATCACAGGTCTGAAAATAAGTTCCCTCCAATCTTATGGAATAAAAGAATTTAAGTTAATTCATTAGATGAGACTATCAAAATCCATCAGACTGACCATTACATTTTGTTTAAAATTAAATTTCCCCTCTGGGGTGCATTAAGCTCATCTTTTCCTTTTCTTTTCAGTTTAATGGGAAGCTTGAAAAGTAACATGGAGCAAGTTTTAGGAAAAAATCTATGAGCAAGCAACTATGCAAATACAGAACAGCTTACTGTCCCTTTCTTATTGTTATGTCAGGAATCATATGGGCCCTTAGATTGCAACCATTTACTTCCCAATTTCAACATTTGAATTGTTTTTGAATTCTAGTATCTCAAGAATGCTCCAGCTAAACTCTATGTGCAATGATAAATCACTTCCAATGTATTCATAGTTATCCTTCAATCACAATTCTCATCCTTGTATATTTCTAACAAAGTTATTTGAAGATACACCAGTTTTCTCTTACCAGCCATATATTTGTAACAACTTTTCCTACAGCTGAATCCACTTCACACCCCTGCAAAGGAACTATGACATAGTCAGCAATAGTTCTGCTTTGGAGGGGCAATATTTTTCCAGCATTTTCTTTAATAGCATTGGCAATGAAAGATTCATCTTCTTCACTAAAACCTACAACAAGAAAACTCTTCTGGCTAAATAAACCTTCAGTAATAGTCTCAGGCAGTGAGCTGTGGCCAAAGGAAGACTGATTCTCCATTTGTATAGTAATATGAGAAGGATCATTATAGACCCCAGCTCCAGACATCTCATCATCATCTGAAAAGAAAAGAAAAATATTTCTCAATGAAATAAAATTCACATTCCAACCATGTTAAATTTCTGAGCAGAGATAATTTGTTGTTGAAATTAAAAACAAAGCACAATTTTCACATGTGCATGGTGTGGCAACTCAAGTCCTATAATTATTCTTCTAACTCACTTCCATATATATACAGTGAATGCCAGTAACATTCACTTAAGGAATGAGAGTGCCCAAAAGATTTCTAATAGTCCCTAAACCACAGTTAGTTGAAAATTATGAAATTTCAAATATAGACCATTAGGTCTCACTATCATTTTTCAAAGTGATTTTTAGATCAGGTATACTACATTTTACTATGCATTCTCAGACAGGAAAAGGAAAGAATTTTAAATGTTATTATCAATAATCAGTGACAGTGGAACCACACACCATTTGGACCTGAAGAGCCTAGTCTTCCTTCCCTCTGTCTGCAAATACACAACTGTATATGAGGAAAAAAGACAGAAGAAGCTGGATCATATCAAGCACACAGAAAAGAAACCTGTAATGGAGGTGACATGATTTTGAAGGAACCAAGGGGATTGATTTTCAAAATTTCCTAAAGAAGGGAAGATGTTGAATAAATGGGAAAAAAATCAGACTGTAGCATTACTCCACAAAATGGAAACAGAGAAGAACAAATAGAGTTCAAATAGAATAGGAACGCTTTATATAAATGGTGACCCTATCTAGATGTTCCTGTCTGCTAATAACATGCTGAATACATCACATATCTGAATACTACAAAGAATGATATTTAAAGCTGGATGGTCCTTAAAATACATTCAGTCCAACCACCTTTATAAAGGAGAAAATTGAGGCCCAGAGGTTAGGTTATTTGATTAAAACCATGCTCACAGAAAGCAACAAGGCTGTGACTTGAACTCAGGCCCTCTGACTCCAAGTACAGTATTCTTTTTTGCTATACCACACTTGCTTTTCAGGCTTTGTCAATAAGATCTAGAAACACTCAAAAGGGATCAACAGCATACAGGAGTAAAGAAACAAACAGACTGAGAGTACCTACTGGTCAGACTATGGTATAGAGTTGGATATGGTCTATCACTATGCAGTTCTTACACAGATGCTGAGAACTGACAGTGAGCTGGCCCCAGAATTAAACCTAACACTTCCAACAATTCCAAGACATTTCCCAAAACAAAACCCAATCTTTCCAACACTAGTATTCTCCTAGTAACTTCCATGTGGCTACAAATCATGCAGTATCATAACTTCTTTAAGCACTCAAAATTGCAAGTGATTCGAAGGGCATCAGAGATATGTAAAACTATTACCAACGATGACTTTCATGTAAGATGTAGTATAAATGATACCATCTAAGAAATGTATGGTTGGAAAAGGAGGGGTAAAAGACGGTCAGCCCAAATCATAACCTATAGAATTTTTTAAAAAAACACAAATGTTGGGGGTGGAGCCAAGATGGCGGCGTAGAAGCAGCAAAGCACTGCAGCTCCCATACAAAAACAGTTAAAAACTCATAAAATGGGACTCTAAACAGATTTTCAAGCTCCAAAACTCTCCAAAAGACAGAAAGCACATCTGTTGCTACAGGCAGCTCAGCAGGTGGGGCTCTTCACAGCAGTCTGGGAGCCGTGGCCAAACCAGGTCAGGCCCCAGGGTATCGGGCGGGGAGCCGCATCTATCAGACAGCAGATCGGCTGCACTGGAGGCACAGTTACCACATTTATCAGGCCAGAAGGAAAAAAAAGGCTAAGAGAAAGGTCAGTGGATTTTGCTAACTCGGGAGGAGAAGAGCAGGTCTGGCCAAACTGCTCCCAGGGCAAGGAAGCAGTGGGATGCGGCTGTAGCAGCAGGAATAGCTGAAAGCAGCAGCAGCCTCCACTGGGCTGCTTCAGAGTTCTCGGCCTGCAGATAACAGGGGGGCTGAGGCGATTGATCAGGGCCAAGGGCTCTTGCCTTGAGCGGCCTGGATCTGGATCGTGGTCTTGAGTGGTGGTCCTGGGGTGTGCTTTCAGTGAGCCAAAGCTGGGGGGGGGGCTGCAGCATCCCACTAATAGTTCCGGCAGCTGTGAAGGCCCCAGCAATTTGGGACAGAGCTTTTCCCCCCCAGGAATCAGAGTTCCACAGAGCTAAAAAAACAAGCAATTAGTGGACTGGCCAACATGAGAAAAAGGAGGCAAAGTAAGAATACCAATAAAACTAGAATCCTTTTTTGTAGACAAAAAAGACCTAAGCATGGAGCAGGAGGAAGACAACTCAGTCAGAACTCCCTCACCAAATGCTTCCAAGACACTGGAAGAATGCCTAGAAGCTATACATCAACTGAAAAAGGCTTTTGAAAATCAAATAAGAGAAGTGGAGGAAAAATTGGAAAGAGAAATGAGAATGATGTGAGAAAGTCACGAAAAGACAGTCAACAACCTGACTGAAGA
>JAQQSW010004614.1:0-14399 GCA_028646575.1 Pseudocheirus occidentalis | reverse complement strand
AAATGTGGTAACTGTGCCTCCAGTGCAGCTGATCTGCTCTCCTGCAGCCGCGGTTCCCTGCCCGATGCCCCAGGGCCTGAGCTGACCGGGGTTTCAGCCGCGGGTCCCAGAAAGCTGTGAAGAGCCCCGCCTGCTGCGCTGCCCGTAGTGCTTTCTGTCTTGTGGAGAGTTTTGGAGCTTGAAAATCTGTTTAGCGTCCCATTTTATGAGTTTTTTAGCGTGTTTGTGTGGGAGCTGCGGTGCTTTGCTGCTTCTACGCCGCCATCTTGGCTCCGCCCCCCCTCCTCTGTTTTTTTTTAATGGAAATTCAGGATGACCATTTTCCAATTATAAAACCCAATTTTTGGTAAAGTTATATTTTAAACTAG
This sequence comes from Pseudocheirus occidentalis, assembly GCA_028646575.1. NCBI lineage: Eukaryota > Metazoa > Chordata > Mammalia > Diprotodontia > Pseudocheiridae > Pseudocheirus > Pseudocheirus occidentalis. The sequence continues at coordinate 14,031 of JAQQSW010004614.1, read as the reverse complement.
AATAGTCAGAATCTCTTAACCTGACACCTGTGATTTTAAAAATTCTTTTGTCAAGTGTATTTCAATATAATTAGTTCCTTTGCAACCCTATGCATTTTATTATATGTATGTATAAATTTATAATATATAAAATATGTATTATATGTATCTATTAAATAGAGATATCTATTAAATAATAGGTGAGGATATATAATATGTTATTATATATACTTTTTTTTTTGTTAGGCACTGAGGATATGAATACCAAAGTAAGAAAGTCTTTAGATTTTCATACACAGCACTGATTTTCAATCTATGTACCTTTGAATTGACTGTCTCCGGTACCTGAAATAAGCATCAACATTACTCCTGTTTCCTAGATCCCTATTTCCTTCCAAAAAGTTTTAACACTACCTTCTGCATGAAGCCTTTCTTGAAGCTCCTATCTCTTAATCACCTGCCCTGTAAATTGCATTGGTTTTTTTTTTTTTGTAAATGTTTCCTACATTCTTATATGTGCACATTTTGTCTCCTCCCACAGAATGTAAGCTCCTTGGAGGTTTCATTTTTTCCTTTTGCAAACTTAATACAGCACAATTCCTATTTCAGAAGATATATTTAATGCACTTCTTAATATTAGTAGTAGCAGTAATAGTAATAACTACCTCGTTAACTTTGCTTTTAAGTTCTGCCTTTCTTCTATGCTTATATTGCTAATACTGGGTTCCTCATATAAATTAAACAAAAGGGTGTGTTAAGATGGTTTCTTTAGCTCTCTGTAGTCCTAAATCCCATAATCCTTTGCTCATTTATAAGGTTTTTTAAATTACACATGAATTTTCAAAGATTTAAGACATTAAAAATAATGCAACTTCCACAATGTAACATGTGAACCAATGCATATTGCATTTGTTGTCATATATGTAACTTTTATATTTTTATTTATTCATTATTGTGCATTTGAATTACTTCATATTTGGTATACTTAACACAGATATGTAGGTGCCTATTTTTCCTTCCACAAACATTCACATTCTAGATTTAAGTAATCAGCATGGGGCAAAGTGACAGTTTAGTCAGTTCTTAGGGCCAACCCCCTGTGCTTATTTTTACCCATTCTGGTCTATTTTATATTTCTCCTCCCTATTTCTTACATTGTTCAATTGACTTTCACAGTGAGTAGGGCTCTTCCAATTAAAAGGATAATGATCAACCCCACTCAGTCTCTGGACCTGTTGCTGGAGTTCAGCTCCCTCTTTTCTGTTCAACTGCTGAAAAGAGTCTCTTCTTCCAAGATTTACACTCTATTTGCACAGCTCTCAGAAGGTGAATGTTCATGGAATGAGGCTGAAGGGGCTTTGGTATTTCATCCATGTTATCAGTTGCCTTCAGCTTCTTCCTCTTGAGGCACAATCATTTCATTGGCACTATCAATTCAAGAATGCTGGGGGTGATTGCATTTCCTACTTTGTCATCTTAATAGAGTAATTGAGAAATGAATTATATCTCAAGTTAGCATATCAGAAGTTCCTATGACTTTGATCAAGATTAGGGAAGAGACAGCCTTCTATGGACAGTTACAGGTCTGTTTCATAATAGCTCTATTATGTCTGTCAAATGGGATCAGCTACAGAAATCAACCTTGTGGAGAAAGGAAAGTATGATTTTCAAAAGCGGTTTTGTACTTAAATATGTCTAAATCATTTACAATGAAAACAAAGGAACACTAGGCTAGATTCCCTTGATTAATCAAAGCATTTTATTTTTTTCTTAAAATTTAGTATCTAAAAATTAGGCAAGGTATTTCTGTCCATAAATATCAAAGGAATAGTATTCTTGACACTATGCAGCAAACAGTTAGCATGGTTTCTCTATCCTAGCAATGAGTAACTACTGATTTAACTTTCTACTTTTGATACCTTATATCCTCAAACATTCAAAAGGTTATTCTCCATTCAAGATCAAAACTCCTGAATTTATCCTGTCCTTGGAAAATCAGCTAGGCTGTATAAGAAGGTGTCAACATGTTCACTGCTAAGAAAACACATCAGTTCTTTCCAATTTGGATGAAGCATCAACAAAAATATATGAAACAACTAGTCTATCTAGTGACCAAATGCATAGATGGAAGGAATGCTCACATAGACTGAACTAACAGGTCATTGGTCTAATTTACAGGGCATTGTTCTGTGCAAAAAATATGTCAACATTACCTACCAACACAGAATGTTTAATTGAATAGAGATGGGGATATTTACCTGTCTTGACATGCCATGGATAGTAGGTTCATGCACTCACCCCTCACATGAAATAACTAAAGGTGATAATCTGCCATGGTATATCCAGTAAACTTATATAACTAGAAATAATATTTATCATTTTTATACCATTTAACTTCAACTCTGAAATGTAAAACCATATAATAGTCTATTCTAACTTTAAGTCTGTGATCCTATAAAGATAAATTCATTTGTGAATCATAAGGTTGGAAAAAATACAATGTCTATGTAAAAAGTATGGGATGATTCTCCAGCATTTTTATAAATGACTTTTCCCATGCTCTTTTAATTGTTTAATTTTCAACACTTTGTCACTTTATCCATTTCTCTGGCCCACATACAAATAACCAGATTATGGCAACGAGAGTGTAAAACTCTTGAAAGAAAGTCACATTAAATTTCACCCCAATTTAATGGACTTCTTCCCCAATGTCAAAAAGGATTAAAGGATCAATGAAGAAAATGAATTTTTCTTAGGACTGTATTGAATATGATCCTTTGATAATGGGTTTCATTTATTTAAAAATGTTTCCTAAACATGTCCTATGTAGCAAAGATTGTCTTTAGGACTGTGCAACATGCCAAAGACATACAAAACCTAGTCTTTGCCTTGAGTGGCATATCGTTTAGTTGGGGAACTATGATTTAATTTTTTCATCTGGAAAATAATGGGATTGGTACAGATGTCTAAAAAGTTCCCTTCACCTGAAAAAGCATGATGAAAATAAGGACAAAGAAAACTAACAAATCCAAATGGAACTGCAGCTAGGGCTTTGGAGCATGATTAGACCACCTAACATGGAGTCACCCTCCTTCTGATAAAATGATGTCCTGTGTAAATTCCATGAACTGAATAAGAAAGGAAAGAATTACAATCCCATCATTCCTCTGTCCCTATGGCCCTGAGAAACAGACTTGGGGTAGTGTTCATTTTCATTTCTCCTTCTCAATTCTAGGTGAGGGAGATGTCATCCTCACTGGACCCAGAATTGAACTTTTGTGACCTTAGAGTGAGACTTCCAAACTCGAAGTTGTATTTAGTCAGCCCAGGAGAGAGGCCCTTAACACTCAGAGCTTGAGCCTCTGGAGGGCTTTGGACATGGAACTTAGAATTCTGCTACATAAAAATGTAGCTGAACTAGGAACCAAATCTCCTTCCTCTCTCCAAAGTATGAAGTAGTATTTAGAAGAATTAAGCCCCATGTACTAAAGAAGTGTATTAGTAAAGTTGTAGTTAAAATAGTTGAAGTAATTTTTTTAAAAATAAAAGTGAACCTAAGGGCAGCTAGGTGGATCAGTGAATAGAGCCCTGGCCATGAAGTCAGAGGGACCTGAGTTCAAATCTAGCCTCTGACACTTAACTAGTTGTGTGATCTTGGGCAAGTCATTTAACCCCAACTGCCTTGCCTTCCCCCCTCCAAAAATAGGTAAGCCCAATCATTAAATAGATAAATGGAACTGGGGTACATAGGACACTTCTATAAGTGGAGGAACATAATTATTGGGTGTTGAAGCCAATGGTAGAGAGTCTAGAGTTCCTTAAGGGTACTGAGAGCACCCTAGGGTATGGATGAAATGTAATAAAGTTGTTATTTTGATTAACTTCACTTACTAGGTAAGGACATAGAGATTTACATGTTTTCTCTTCAATTAAAATGAAGGTATGTTGAAAGCCAGGACTTTATATTTCTTTGCTTGCTTTGTTTTTCTGAACCCAACACTTAATCCCATACATAGTACAAGGTAAGTCTGTATTAAATGCTTATTGACTGTCTAACTATGACTTACATACTTAAAAAATGACCTAGCACTTTGAGGACCTGGCTGTAATCATACAGTTAGTATGTACCACACAAAAAACTTGGGTCAAAATCCTTCTGATATGGATGTTAACCTTACACCAAGAAATCTTTCTAATTTAGATTTGACCACTTCTATCTAATGATATCAGCATAGTTCACATCTGGTTTGACCTCTCTTATGGTACTGATGATCACCTAGTTACCTTGGAGTGGTTCTGCCAACAACCTGGCTCTGTCTCGACCATCAGAACCTAGGCCAGCTCCATCCAACATTTACCTGATGATAGTTTCTATAATGACGAGCAGATGGGTAGCCATCTGTTGGTTATTATCTCTGTGTATCTGGCTGCCTCAGTTCAATGACATCATTTAGTATGCTTGCACTTTGTCTGGACTATGTTTGCAGTACTACTCTTTGGCAAGACCAGAACTCCTCAAGGACACTGCTTAGGTGGTTTGTGGCAGTGTCCAGGGCTTTGCTACGGGCTCCATAAAATTATGGTCTTGGAATCAGTAATATCTTTGCTCAAATGCTACCTCAAATATATCCAAAGGGTGTTTTTATCATTGTTTAACTTTTCTGATATTTTCTCATCCATAAATTACAAATTATAATTATATGTCATTAAAATGATAAGGTTTATCATGTTATTTTAAAAATTATAATCTAGATACCCACCAATGAGAATAAGAAGCCCCCTTTAAGTGGGATTTATTCAAATTCATACTACATTGTGCAAATTCACACTACATATTTTCATTGGGCTGTAACCAATCACCATAATTTTACATAAGTATAAATTTGAATAGTGTGAATTTGAATACATATAACCACTTCAGAGCATTGATAATTCACAGAAATCAGACTATGCTGAATAATAAAATACATGTAGAGTGTTTCATAAAACTTAAAGTGCTATATAAATATTAATAATTATATTGACGTATGATCTATAGCTGTGAGTTTTCACTTCATTGTGTAATCTGTATGAAATTAGGTGTTTCTATTCTTGATGAGGAGAGAAACATCTTTTTAGTCATTCCTGGAGGTCAAAACACCATTTTGAGCCACCTTAAATTACAGTCCAGAGTAATTGTTGCTAGAAAACTAGGAGGCAATAGGGAGATTTTCAAATGTATAGTGTCACTAAAAGTTTGACAGGCTATGAAGATACTTGACTTAACAAAATTCTGACTGAGACATAGCATCCACTTGAGACTCCACTTACTTGGTAACAGGTAGAAGTGGAAGAGGGAAATCAATCAATCACAACGGTGACATAATCACTATAACCCTTGAGCTTGAAGCTTTGGTTGGTCTAGACTCATGTTTTGATGTATGTTGTGTGATTATTTTTCCCCCTCCATTCATAATGGAGAATGACCTTAAATGAAGTGTGTTTTCTGAGCATGTTCTGGAGCACATCTCGTAAGACATTCCAGACTAAAGAAAGTCATCCATGCCCAGATTCTTGTATAGTAGATGATCTGCATTTTGTACACAGTAGAATCTTTATAAATATATGTTTATACTTGAATATAGCTAATGACTTTGTTTCCAAAAGAACATCGCAAAGTGATATAACAGAAAATTTGAGGGCTAAAATCTAGTACAACAAAGCAAGAAAATTCAGGAGGGATTCTATTGATTCCCTAATTGAATGTTATATAGTATGTTAGGAAGACTTTCTTATAGGGTAGGTGACTTATAATTACTGAAGAAAGCTGTCCATGATCTCAATATCCTCTTATTTTGGGTTCTCATTCCTGAACTTTTGATCCACTTTCTTTGAATGTTGTGAGTACTCATAGAAAATATCCAGTGTCCCTTTCCTTATCTATCAAAATTAAAGGATATATTGATGGTAAAAACAAAGAAGAACTTTTAGGATGTGTGCAGATATAGACAGCAGTCTGCACTGGAAGGTAAAAGAAAGTAATATAATCTAAGTTTTCAAAGTAATGTGGTGGTAGATAGTGAAAGGCTTTGAGTGCCAACTATAAATGTTGTTTGGCAGGTATCTGAAGAACACTGAGCATGGTGTATGAAAGCACTACTTATAGGCACAATGGGGATTAGTCTGAATGTTATGCTAAAATCTCAGTAATTCAACAAATACTTGTTCAATAATATGAGCAAGTAATACTGTGTATGAATTGGTAGATGCAAATATACTATAAGAGAATTAGAAATGTGAACTCAGTGCTGTCACAGACTATACATATATATATAAATATACACACATATAAATACATATATATGTATATGTGTGTGTGTATATATATATGTGTATATGTGTGTGTGCACAAACACACATTTCTCTATAGTTATATCTCTAGGCCATGTTTTCATTAAGTTCTTTGAAATTTTTAGTTGAAATTTCAGAATGTGTTCATTCCACAAAGGACAAATGACTCTGTGGGGAAACTTTGCTGTTTCCACCTTTTAATGCGATCATACACAGAACTATAAAGGTAGATACACCAGCAGAGAACTTTAGTTTCCAGAAGAAAAGAGCTGTCTTCTAACAAGCTACTGATCTAAATTTAGGGAGGGGAAATGGAGAAAGAGATATGAAATCGCAGATTGCTCACAAGGCAGCAGCATCTGGCCAGCATTCATGAAGATTAAATAGATTGGCCCTATTCTCGGAGTTTGAAAAGAGGGAGGAGAGATATTGCATAGCAAGTGGGAAGCTATTCAGAGGGTTGGGGGTGGCATGGGAAAAATCACAGAGAGAAAAATGGAGAGAAGGAAACAAAGGAACAATGAAAGGAAAAAAGGGGGAGGTGGAGTCCTTCACTGATGCTGAGGTTGTTACCTATTATAAGAACCCACAGCAGGAAATAAGCAAAACTTGTCAAGTGTCAGGCACAATGAATTTGTGTCTACACAAGGAAAGTCGAGGGTTGCCTCAATGTATTTGTTCTTGCTGGAAGAGCAATATGTATTATTCAACTCATAAATCACTCCACATCTTGTGTATGTGTGTGTGTGTGTGTATGTTGTTGTTGTTGTTGTTGTCTCTAATGAATAGGCTAAAAGTTACTAGACATATCCAGATCATAGAGAGGTGACAAATTCACAACCTGTAAACAGAAAGTAGCCCACAATAGTCCAAACGGCATCCTGAATCAGATTATGTCTATGCGAAATATTGATCTAAAAATACAACAAAATATAAAATAATATAAAAATAAAATAGATAATATTTTAAAACTAAGTCAATGTGCCACTTGCAGGGTTTAGTGGGCTCTTTTTCTATATGAGTTTGACGCCACTGATCTAGGTCACCTAAATCATTGGGAAAATGTCAACATTGAAGCCAAGAGAATGGTTAAGTGAATTTTCTGAAGTCATACAGACCCTTCATGGAAGAAGTCAAATTAGAAACCAGGTGTTCTAAATAAATGCTCTTTCCTCTATAATTTAAACCAAAGTATATAGATATATGGCTGGATACTCCACTTAGCTTTGATATATAGCTCTAGTCTCAAACTAGAATCCAGAAAATGAGGTCAGTGGTATTATCCAAGGTTCATCAAAGATTGTATTCCAATCAGTGCCTTTGGCATGGATGAATAAATTGTAAATTAATTAAATATGCCCTTGGTTTCATTTCCACTACCAAGGATAATCTTTTGTTGTCTTTGTATTCATAAAATACATTAGCACTCAGTGCTAATCATTTTTTCCCTTCTTATTTTAGATGTCTAGATTTCATATCTTTATTTCATAGGAAGGATCCAACCTCAGTCAAAATTTCTTAGTGGTGATATTCAAGGTGTTATTAAGCTAAAATGATGCTATTCAGCTAGAACAGAATGCCCTTTTCAGTAGAAAGGAGCATTAGCCATGGATCAAGTGCCTTTATGAGGATGATTGTGGGGGAGAATGGTGCTTGGTTGCAAGACAACCTCACTGAAGGCAATGCATACACTGTTAGAACAGTGCTTCAGATCTGTGCTTCCGTGACTGTCCCAGCATCTTCCCCGTGAAGGCTGCCTGACCTAACTTATGCCAGTTCTGCAATACTTATATTTAATGTGAATTTTTCTTCTTGTGATGTTACTTTATAACTTTGGTTAATAAACTATACATATTAATAAATTATTCATTACCATCTTGCAATGATCAAATGCTTCTATAAAGTCAATTAGCAAAATTCATTGCTTAGATTCTTGGACATTTGCTAAGTTTTCATCAAAGGAAATGTTAGGGAGAAAGAAATCTACTATGCCCTCTTTCATAGATGCCACGTGTGCCTTTCTTTGGGAGAAAAGATACATTTCCAGATTTAGGGAGTGAAAGTTACGACTATTAAAGGAGAAAATATCAGGAAATTACAAAATTCTCAAAATCAAGAGTTTGGAAAGAACCTCAAAGATCATCTAGTCTAATTCTTTCCATAATAATCCTAACAAGGGGTCATTCAGCTTCTATCTTTTATTCCCTGTATGTGCATGTATATGTGTATGTGTGTGTACATGCATGTGTATGTTCAATTGTTTTCAATCATGCCTGACTCTGTAGCCCAATGGGAGGTTTTCTTGGTAAAAGAATTTCTTGGTAAATGGAATTATTTGGAATTTACTTCTCCAGGTCTCCTACAGATGAAGAAACTGAGTCAAACAGGGTTAAGCATCTTGCCTACGGTCTCATAATAAGTGTCTGAGGTCAGATTTGAACTCAGGTCTTCCTGATTCCTGGCCAAGTTCTCTACTCATTGTCTCACTTAGTTGCTCAGTTCACCCCTAGAGACAGAGAATTCATTACCTCCCATGGCTACTCATTAGATTATTATGTTGTAACAAGATAACAGGATGAAAAGATCATTGGACTTTAATATAGAACACTAGATGTGCTACTGTCTATGGTACTTTATTTTCTATTCATCATGGCAAACCTCTTGGCTTCAAGTTCTTCTTTAAATGTAGGGGTGGACTAGAGAAGTTCTTAGATCTCTTCTAATGCTAAATTCTATACTCCTATGTTCATTCTAAGGAATTTAGTGATAATGTATACATATATACATATACATGTATACACATATGTGTATGTATATGCATGTGTATGTGTGTGAGTGTGTGTGTATATATATATGTACATAAATACACACACATAAGGAAAGCAGGGCAAGGAGGCCAGATGAAAGAAAATATCTTCCCTAATAATCTTCTCCTAAAACAATGACCTTTCTCATATATAGGAAACATCAAATTTCAGTTAGCTTACACAGGATGATTTTTAAACACAAGTCACCATGGTGCTGTGAAAAGAGCACTGGGTTAAACTCTGAAGAATTGGTTTTCATCCCAACTCCTTTGTTTAGTGTGTGTCAATAGGCAAATCACCAAGTTTCATCTATAAAAGGAGAGCATGCTGGCATTACTTATATCCCAGAGTTTTTGTGAAGGAAAGTCTTTATAAACTGCTATGCAAATGTGAGTTGTTGTTTATGAGGTTGAGACACATTATTAGATTTCAAAACATATATCTCCCCAAAGAGATATGCTGAGTAACATAGCTTGAATTCATTTAAATTTTAAAATAAAACATTCTGAGACTATTGGAGCATTCCCTTGAGCTTATTCCAGCTCAAAAATCTGTCAGAGAGTATTAGAATTGGAATGACCTAAGCGATTATTGAATCCAATCTAACCTAATCAGCAATTCTAAAGCACCTATTGTGTATAAAGAACTGTAATAGTTCTGGGGGTTTAAAGACAAAATGAAAACAGCCCCTGACTTCAAGAAACATTTATTCTACTGAAAACATTCTACTGAGAAGATGTACCAATGTAACCTCTCTTCAAGGGGTCTGATGGGAAATGAAATTTTCCCAGGTAGAACCAGGGCCTGAATAGTCAGGGGAAAAAGAAGCCTGAAGGCATAGGGAAAACAAGGGAACATTTGAACCCCAACAAGGAAAATAAGGGTCTGGGTATACATAGATATGCTAGCACCAGAGGATCACTGATTTCAAATGAAGGTTGCTATTATCTTGGACTGCGAATCATCATGAGCAGTTGGAGTCTCGTCTGGCTCAGTGATTCACTTATGGAGTTATCTACCAGAATGGGATTTCAAAATTTATACCTGCTACTGGAACCTGAAGAATTTATTCTTTCTCTATTTCCTCTTCATTTACTGCTGTATGCTCCCAGGTACACTAAGCTAGATTACCTTACAGAGTCTCTTGCTCTTTTAAAACTTGGTTTATTTATTGTATGTAGTTTTTAAATGGATTTTTTCTCCATATAAAGATGAATTTTCACTGTATTCTGAATATTTTCTATAAAGCACTGAACTGTAGAATGGGAAAGGGAAAAGTGGAATCAACAGACACCAGGCCTTATCTTAAGAGTAGAATTTATCTCTTTCTGGAGAATCAAAAGAGTAGTTCTATAAAGGTGAGGAAACTAATGATAAAAGTGGGAAAGTGATGAACAAAGTTACCTTGAATCTTTTTCTGCTTCTCCAATCCTGCTTCTGCCACCCATTTTCAATTAACTATGGAGTCCTTTATAATCTTCCCATGTGATATATCTCAAAGAAATGGTATGGTAGAGTAGAAATAGTTCTAGATTTGACTTTCAATTCAGAAGACATGGATTCAAATCCTGATGCTAAAATCAACTATGAGAATGTAGTCATCATTTGCCCTTTATATCACTGAACTTCAGTTTCTTCAACACAAAAGAAATGAAGATATTTGGCCAGAAGAAGGATAAGGCCACTTCCATTTCAATAACCTATATAGCTAGTCTTTTATTACCTTTCCAATTGCTACCACTGTAAACATGGAATACTGTAATAATCTTCTAACTTGTCTATCTTTAGGCTTGATTCAATCCTGTATCCTTATACACAATCAACATTCCTAAAGCTCTTAGCCAATCTCATTTTATCGATGTCTTTACTTTTGAATTACATTGATTTCTAAATATATTCCTTTTCCTTTCTCTGTCTAGCAAGAAATCATTTGTCATAGATTTTCTTTTCTTGCTTTTCAGAAGGGAGTATGCAGGGCAATTGGGGGTAAGTGACCTGCCCAAAGTCACATGGCTGATAAGTGTTAAGTATCTGAGGCTGGATTTGAACTCACGTCCTCTTAACTCCAGGGCCGGTGCTCTACTCACTGCATTGCCTAGCCACCTCTACAGATTTTTTTAGCATGAGAAAAAGAAGCAGATCAACAAGACTAATCAAAGTATGAGTTGTCTGAAAGTCTATGCAATACTGCAAACCAATACATATCTGTTTCTGCATTGAAAGGAAGAAGGCACATTGCCTCATTTCTCCTCCAGGACCAAATATGGTATTCAGAATTATACAGTGTTTAGTCTTATGCATGTATGTTTAATGTTGTTGCTATTGTTCTTTCCTTTTTTTAATTTTTGGAGAGGGGGAGGGTAGGGCAATTGGGGTTAAGTGACTTGCCCAAGGTCACAGGACTAATAAGTATTAATTAAGTGTCTGAGGCTGGATTTGAACTGAGGTCCTCCTGATTCCAGGGCTGGTGTTGTATTCATTTTGCCACCTAGCTGCCTCATAGTTCTTTATTTTATTGTCATTGTTATAGTCATTGAGTATTGTTTTCTTGGTTCTGGTTAATTGATTATCAAGTCTCATGTTTCTGAAGCCTCCCTATGCTTCTTTCTTTCTTCATTTTCATTCATTTTAATGACACAGTAATATTCTATTATATTCATATATCATAAATTGTTTAACCCTTCCCCATCATTGGGCACCTATTTTGTTTCTATCAATCAATCAACTAATTAAGAAGCTGTAAGTGCCTATTTTATGCCAATTGTATTTCTAAGTCCTGCCATGAATATGTTAAGGCATGTGTTTTTTCTTATTCATTCGTTCCTATATTCACCTCATTCCTATATAACGGTAAGATTTCTGGGTAAAATAGTATGGAAATTGTAGTTATTTTTTTAAGTGCATTGCTTTTTTTCTGGAGTTGATGTACTTTATATCAATTGGACATAATTTAATAAATCACCAAATTATTAGTGTGATTGTCTTTCCACAGCTCTTCCAACATCCACTATTTCACTCTTCTATCACATTCAATAGGCAGCTAGGTGGTACAGCAGACAGAATGCCAGGCCTGGAGTCAGAAAAACTTATCTTTCTGAGTTCAAAGCTGACCTCAGACATCTACTAGCTGTGTAAGCCTAGACAAATCACTTAATCCTGTTTACCTCAGTTCCTCATCAGTAAAATAAACAGGAGAAGGAAGTAGCAAACCACTCCAGTATCTTTGCCAAGAGCTGGACACAACTGAAATGACTCAACAAATCTTATCATTGATTATTTACTGAATATGAGAGGTGAAACTGAAAAAGTTGTTTTGATTTTCTTTTTTTTATTGCTAGTGATTTTGGCACAATATAAAGCATAGATATATTTGTCACTTCCACATAAAAGTCTTTTTTACTTCCAAATGCCTAAAGTCAGAACTCTAAGACTCAAATTTGAATCCCTCTATAATTTGGCTCCTATCTATTTTTCTAAGAGGCAAATTGGATTGGGAAGGGGACTGTTCTAGTGTAAGAACATATGGACTCAAGTTCCAGTTCTACTACTTGATATTTGTGTAATTTTGGGTAACTTACTTCCCCTTTCAGAGGCTCAGTTTTGTCATCTGTAAAAAGAGTATCATAATATGTGATATTTATACCCCCCAGAGGACTATCAGCAAGATTCAATAAGACAATATGTGTGAAAGCATTAATAACAGGAAAGCTGATTAAATAAATAGAAACTAAGGCTATTTCATTGATTCATCAATCCTTTGTTGAGTACAGAATTTCTGAAGTGTAAGGGCCCTTAAATTGTTTAGTTTAATTGATAATTAATCAAGAATCTCCAAAAAAAACATTGTCAACTTTTACCTGGAGACCATCAGTGGTAAGCTGTCCATTATACTTGTGAACAGTTCTGAAAGTTAATTTTTTTTCCTTAGATCTAGTCAAAATCTAGAAATTCTTTAGATTCTATTAAACAATGTCATATGCATTTGTTTTCTTTGCCATGTTTAAGGTAAACATAATCCTAATCAAGATTTAAAATAGATCAGCTCGTCTATTTAGTACAAATGTAAAAAATCATAAAGTATTTGTATATAGAATTTTTTGAGGAAATAGATTGAGTCATGCCATGAACCAAAGTTTATGTTTCTAAGGCAAAAGCAAAATATACAGAAACACACACACACACACATACACACACACACACACACACACACAAACACAGAGGATTAATAGAAAGGAAGGCCTCCGGGAGGGCTGTTATTTTTATTGGAATTAAAATAATGAGATAAAACAGAATCCATAGCTCTCATTTCACTAAAGCATAACCATCTACCCACCTGAAGTTGAAAGATACTTAAGGCAAGTCAGCAGAAAAAAAATATTTTACTTAATTGCCTTTTCTAAAATACCTAAGTTGTCTAATTATGTCTTAAAAAGTATCTAATGCTTTTAAAAATCAACAAACGTGGGCAGAGCCAAGATGGCGGTGTAGAAGCAGCAAAGCACCACAGCTCCCACACAAACACGCTAAAAAACTCATAAAATGGGACGCTAAACAGATTTTCAAGCTCCAAAACTCTCCACAAGACAGAAAGCACTACAGGCAGAGCAGCAGGCGGGCTCTTCCCAGCAGTCTTGGACCTGCAGTGGAACCCCAGCCAGCTCAGGCCCTGGGGCATCGGGCGGGGAACCACAGCTATAGGAGAGCAGATTGGCTGCACTGGAGGCAGAGTTACCACATTTATCAGGCCAGAAGACAAAAAGGCTAAGAGAAAGGTCAGTGGATTTTGCTAACTGGAGAGGAGAAGAGCGGGTCCAGCCAAACTGCTCCCAGGGCAAGGAGGCAGTGGGAGGTGGCTTCCACTGGGCTGCTTCAGAGCCTTCGGCCTGCAGATAGCAGGGGGGCTGACGCGACCCAT
>JAQQSW010004612.1:0-14400 GCA_028646575.1 Pseudocheirus occidentalis | reverse complement strand
TTGACAACACACAATAAACTTATTGTTGTGAAAAAAGACTTTAAAAATCTACTTATTTTAATCATATATTTGTTCTAAAAACTAGGCAGCCAATTTCCCTTTTTGGAAAATATAGGAAGTCATACACTTAATAAATACTTTTTGGTTGGTTACTATTCCTACTTTTTAGAGTTATCTGAATAATCAGCATTAATTAAGTACCTCCTGGGTGCTAGATATTGTAGTAAGCATTAGGAATACAATGAAAAATCCAAAACAGACCCTGCCCTGAAGCAGCTTACATTCTAAAGGGGGAAAAAACGTATATAGATTAGCATAATAAACTCTGTTTCAGCCCATAATTTAAATGGATGCTTGATGAGCTTTTATGTCTTAAATGAATTTCTTATAAACAAGATATTGTTAGATTCTATTTTCTAATCATTCTGCTATCCTCCTCTATTTTATGTACAAGTTCATTCCATTTACATTCATGATTATGACTGTTAATTATGCATTTTCTTCTATCATATCTTCTTATAGTTTCTCCATTTTTTGTTACCCATTTCCCTTTTCTTTTCCTAGACCTTATTTGAGTAGTTACATGAGTCTGATCTAATCAATGTGGATACTCTTTCCAGTGGTTTGAGCCAGACCTGCTTACTTGTTAATATCTTGGTTTTTTCCTCCCATTAATCCTCCAAAGAGTCCCACCCAACATGCTTGACATCTTCTTGTCATTTTTTAGCATTGCACGGATATAATGTAATATCTATTTTGGGCTATTCCTCTGTTTTGCCTTGCTTTCATTTCTTGAGTACAGATGGAAGAGAAGTAGATAGATACTAATTTATCTGAAAATTATGTGAGGGAGTTTAATTTACTGCAAACTCAGTAAAATAAAGCATGATATGGCCACCAAAAAAAATCCCATTCTATGTTAGGGTATATTAGGAGGGACATAGTGTCCAGAATGAGTCAAGATAGTCCCAGACCACATGATCAATTTTGTGTTCACTTCTCAGTGCCACATTTCAGGAAAGATACTGGCAAACTGGATAGAATTCAGAAGATGATGAAGAATTAATAAATGCCATAAATAAAAAACTTTTATTAAATGCTTACTCTATACTAGGAAAGAAATACTGGAAATACAAATACAAAAAGCAAGATACTCCTTGCTATCATGAAAATTACATTCCAGGGGAGTGATGACTTGAGAGGAATATTTTGGTTGAGGGAATCACAGTGATGGCAAACCGAGTCGTAGAATAATTGATTTATGTGACTTTTCCAAGAATATTAATATTGATTTCGTTGTTATTTTCAGTACTTAAGGTGTGGGAGAAAGGGGTTGAGAGTGCTCAGGTGTAGGACACAGAGAGGACTGGGGAAGAGCAGGATTGGCTGTCTCAGTAAGACTGGAAATGGTGAAGTCTCACCAACCAGAAGCCTCGTTGCACAAGGCAGGCACTGGAGTCCCAAGTTGGAAGTGGAAGTTAGAGCAGGACCATGATATTGTACCATATCAGAAGAACTGTATACATTTTCCCTGAAGAAGAAAATACTTTTGTGGTGATGGGGGAATTTAATTAGAAGGGCTAATATAAGCATAGGGATTAGATTTGTTCTGCGTGGCCCCATATGGGAGATAAGGGAGTAGGAGATGAAAGTTACACATAAACACATTTCAGCTAATTGTTTGAAAACATTTATGAATAATCAGAGACATGTCAAAGTGAAATGGGCTGCCTCAGGAGGTGGTAGTTTGTTTCTGCTTCCCTGGAAGTCTTCATCAAAGTCTGTAAACTACTTCTTGGCTAAGATGCAGAAGGGATTATGGCTCAGGTATAAGTTCAATGTGGCAACCTCTAAGGTCTCTTCCAATCCTTAGATTCTGATTCTGCCATCTGTACACACATTGAAGGCACCCTTGATTGAATTATAGAAGGGAAATAGGTAGGATTTTCCAAATGATTTTCTATGGAAGACCATGTATTTTAAGGCATTTCTCCCAAGGCTCCATCTTGACTCCCCAGGTTTTTTTCACCATGCACAAAAGCCTTCTTACCCTGGAAATTCATTCTGCCCCGGCCTTCTCACATTAGAAGTACGTTCTGCTCCAGCAGTCCCTTCTTCTAATGGGTTGATTTCTCCCAGAACCTCCATTTTAAGGAAAGTACCCAGGCCAGCCATGTTTCTATTCTTCTGTGGTGTCTACTCATGATTCTCTGCCATGCCCATACTTGGGAATGTGGGGGAAGGGTATACAACTCATCTTACTAATTTTAAAGACTCTCTTCCAACAAGATATCTCTTGAATGCTAAGATCAAAGGAGATTCTTTGATAGCTATAGCCACAGAGATTCTGGGCATGTGACTCTAAAATGGTAGAACTAACCTGAATCCAAGTTCCATATTGGAATTCTATACCAATATATTATTGCAGCTATAAAATCCCCAAATTGATTGGGACCTAGGTATGAATCAACCATCCAATAGAAACTACTTACTCTTCTTTTCCCCCCCTAAAAATCCACTAGCCAAAAAAAGAATTTGGAAAAGTGCAGAGAGACTTCTTTCTTGCTTTTTAATCCATATTGTCATATCATGGCTTTCAAAAAAAGAAACATTGGGTTTATATTTCTGTTTACTCTACCATACTGTCATGCAGGTATGCCAAGGGCCATGAGAGTGCCAGCTTAGTTTTTATTCCCTTATCCCCTTAGGAGTTTCTTTGTGTCTTTTTTTCTTTGTTCATTTTTCTTTGAAGTTTCTATAGTCATATGTTGTTTGCTTTCTTTTTTCAAAATGTTTGTTTTGGGTTTTTGCTGAAGTCATTTTACACCAACAGGATTCATTCACGTTGAAGGCCTTCCAGTCCCAGCCTCTCTCCTGAATCCCAAAACAATATTTACTTCGTCTTAGGATCTTACTAGATCTGGAGATTGACCTCTTATTCCTCACTTCTCCCAGGCTGACAGCTTTAGAATTTCCTCCTTATTCTCCCTTTTGGACTTAGAATTTAAGTGACAATACAGTATGGAGCTGATGGAGATTACCATACTTTCCTGCATAAAAAATGTTAATGATAGCTAATCATCTTCAGCTGGTTCCCAGAATACCAAGTAATCATGATAAAACTATTTTCTGCCTAGTAAAAGCCTGATAACATTCTCCTCATCATCAGGGTTTTCAGCATCTTTCCTTTGGCATAAACAAAGAAATTCTTTCTTCTCTGTGTCCCAATGTTCTTTACCTGTGCACACAAGCCAAATTCTGATAAAGCCCATGAAAAGCTTAAAACTATATGACCAAAAAGGATTGGCCTGCAATAATTTTCCTTTTTCAGCCTCTTCCATTTGTCTGGCAAATGCCTTTCCAGGTCATCACAGTGTTTAATCATGCGTTATTTCAGTGAGGATTGTTGTTATGTAAAGGGCACAGGATCATTTCCAGGTACTTAAAAAATTTCTGTACTATTTTGCCACCATAAAAACCCTGGGCTAACATAAATATCTGCCTTCTGTGATGTGCCGCAGAAGGAACACTGGATTGGCAGTCAGAAAGCCTGGGTTCAAATTTTGACCCTGACAGCTGTATGAATCTTTCTGGGCCTAAGTTTCCTCATTTATAAAATGAGTGTTCTACTAGAACAGTGGTTCTCAACCTTCCTAATGCCGCGACCCTTTAATACAGTTCCTCATGTTGTGGTGACCCCCAACCATAAAATTATTTTCGTTGCTACTTCATAACTGTAATTTTGCTACTGTTATGAATTGCAACGTAAATGTCTGATATGCAGGATGTATTTTCATTGTTACAAATTGAACATAACCCACAGGTTGAGAACCGCTGTACTAGAATATGGCATCTAAGGTCTTTTACAGTTTCAAATCCACAATCCAGTGATCTCTCTAGGTCAGGGGATCCTAAACTAGGATCCCTGAACTACTTTAAAAATATATTTTTACCATTATATTTCAATAGAATTGGTTTTCTTCATAATCCTGTAATTTATCTTATGCATACAAAAAAACATTATTCTGAGGAGAAGTTCATGGGCTTTACCCAACCTACCAAAAGGGTTCATGACCAAAAATAAATAAACACAGTTAAAATAGGTCACTGGAAGGATGGTGATGTACTCAACAGAAAGGGAGAAGTTTGGAGAATGGGGGTGCTGGTGCAGGTAGATAACAAGTTCCATTTTGGAGAGGCAGCAATGCATAGTAGTCAGTCAGCAAGCATTTGTGCAGAGCACTGGGGATATTATACATACAAGCAAAAAGAAAGCTAGTTCTTGCCTTCAAGGATATTATTTAATAATAATAACTTATACAGAACTTACTACATGCCAGGCATTTAGCTATGTGCTTTCAATTATTCTCTCAGTTGAGCCTCAAAACAGCCCTTGGAGATAGGTGATATTATTATACTCATTTTGCAGATGAGGAAACTGAGGCAAATAGAAGTTTAGTGACTTGCCCAAGATCACATTAGAATTATAAGTTCAGGTTTTCCTGACACCAAACCCAGTCTTTTGAGCACTATGCTGTCAATTCTAGTACAGGAAGACAACATATTAAGAAAGAAGATGAAGAGAGGGAGGGAGATGAAGGTACCTGGCAGGGTAATGATAGCGATAATTCAGAGTACAGCTTCTCTGAATGCCCTCCTTAAAAGGAAGCTCTGGGAAGAACTGTCTGTCCAATCAAAAGGTGGCACAGTGATGAGAGCACCAGCCCTGGAGTCAGGAGGACCTGAGTTCAAATCCAGCATCAGATACTTAACACTAGCTCTGTGACCTTGGGCAAGTCACTTAACCCCAACTACCCTGCCTTCCCACCTCCAAAAAAAAGCAAAAAAAAAATTTAAGTTATATATGTTTGTGTCTTGTCTCTGTAAGCTCCATGCAGGTAAAGACTGTTTTATCTAAACATAGTATTGTAAATTTTAATCCTTAGTCTCGATTTCTTCATCTATAAAATCAAGAGATTGAACTAGATAATTTCTAAGATCTCTATTAACTCTAAATCTGTTATACTATAATTGAAGGTAGAAACTAGGCAGGAGCTTGTTACTCATTATTTCCCTGACTCATTCATCCATGTCCCATCTATCTCTTCCTCTTCTCCACCTATTTCTCCTCATCCTATTCTAACAAAAATGACAATTGAAATGAAATGGATGTTTACAAAATTATAGAGTGATCAGATTAACAGAACAGAAAAACAGAGGACTTAAATAAGCCAATCTCAGAAAAAGACATTGAACAAGCCAGAAATGAACCCAGGAATTTATGTGTGAATTTTCTCAAACTTTTTAAAAGGACAGTTATTTTTAATATTACATATATTGCTTGAAAAAAAAACAGGAAAAGAAGGTCTCCTACCAAATTCCTTATGTGATACAAATATCACAAATCAGAAAGGCTCAAAACAGAGAATGAAAACTATAAACGAGTATCCCTAATGAATATTGATAAAAAAAAATTTAAGTAAAATATTAGCAAGGAAACTATGTACATATACAAAACCAAGAGCAAGTATTACCTGTAGTAGAGTATACTAATAGAAAGGCCTTTCCAATAGGATGAGGGACATCTGTCACTCTTTAGTATTCCATATTGTGTCTGAAATGCTAGCTATAGAATAAGACAAGGGGGAATATGAGGGACTAAGCATAAGCAAAGAGGAAGTAAAATCATCACTTCTTGGTAGGTGATATATAGGATAATTTACTTAGATAACCTTGGAAAGTCAATTGAAAAGCTCACGGAAACAACTGACGACTATAACGAAGTTGCACAATATAAAATAAATCCATAGAAATTCTCAGCATTTTTGTATTTTACCAACAAAATCCAGCAAGAAAAGATAGAGGAATTCTGTTTAAAATAACTTCAGAAAGGGTCTGACCAGATTACAGATCATAAAATTCAAAATGCAACAATTTATTTTACAGAAAAAGAAACTAAATCTCAGAAAAGCTACATGGCCATGTCTAATTTGACATAGAGAGCAATCAGTTGAGCAAAGACTCCAGCTCAAACTGTTGACTCCAAGTCTAGTGTTCTTTCTACTCCATACTTCAATAAATGGATGTTAATCTTCCTTCTAACTCCGAAAAAATAAAGTAACTACAGAAAATATAAAATATTTGGGCATCTGCCTCCCAAGGCATATGCAGGAACTGTAGTTATAGAGGAACTATATAAAGTTATCAGGAATACAATTATAAGATGCTCTTTACACTAATAAAAGCAGAACTAAATAATTAGAGAAATATCAATTGCTCATGCTCAGTGCTCATAATTGCTCAATGTATGGACCAAGCCAATATAATAAAAATGACATTCACTTATTACCTTCTTACCTATTATACTTACCTATCTAATTTACTTATTATCTTCCATTAAAATTGAATTGCTGAAAGATTGCTTTATAGAACTAGAACAATTAATAATTAATTCATCTGGAGAAACAATAGGTCAAGAAGGTCGAGGGAATCGATGAAAAAAGAGGAGAAGGAAGGGAGCCTAGCAATACCACACTATACTACAAAGCAGTTTGGTTCTGGTTAAGTAATAGAGAGGTGGGTCAGTGGAATAGATTAGGTATATAATATACAAAGGCAAATAAGCTGGTAGACTAGTATTTAATATATCCAAAGACTCCACAACTGGGCTGAGAACTCAGTCAACAAAATCTGTTGGGAAAACTTAAAAACCATTCTACTGAAACTAGATATAGACTAGTGTGTATATCAAGATAAATTTCAGATAGGTATAGGACTTAGATATAAAGGAGGAGTATTATAAATGAATAAAAAGAGCAAGGAAAAATTACCCATCAGATATATGGATAGGAGAAGAGTTCTTGATCAAACAAGAAATACAGAAGGTCATGGGAGGTAAAATGGACAATTTTGATAAAAAAAAATTTAAGTGTTTACACAATCAAAACCAGTGCTGCTGAAATGAAAACAGAAGCAGGTAAATGGTTAAAAGACATCTTTGAAGTAAGTTTCTCTGACAAAGATCTCATTTATAAGATATACAGAGCCACTCTCCAATTAATAATTGGTCAGGGAATATGAATAAGCAGTTTTTGAGGGAAGAAACCCAAGCCATATTTTTAAATGCATTAAATCACTAATAATTAGATGAATACAAATTTAAACAACTTTGATGTTCCGTCTTATACTCATCAGGTTGACAAAGATGACCCAAAAGAAAAGACAAATGCTGGAAGGGCCATAGACAAAAAAGTACACTAATGCATTGTTAGTAAACTGTGAAGTGGTCCAGCTTTTTTGGAAAGCAATTTAAAACAATGTCCACAAAGCAATAAAATTGTCCACAACTTTTCACCCCGTGATGACACTGCCATGTCTATATCTAAAAAGAGGAAAAAGACCCATATATACAAAAATATGTATATCAATTGTTTTAGCAGTGGCAAAGAATTTGAATCTGAGCCCAGTGCCCATCAATTAGGAAATGGCTTAGGTTACGGTATATGAATATGATGGAATTCTATTGTGCTATAAGAAATAATTAAGGAGATGTTTTCAGAAAAACCTAATAAGAATTATATGAACAAAGTGATGTGGGCAGAAGCAAGAAAATTATTTATGAAATTACAAGAAAATTGTCAAGACTAGCAACTTTGAAAGACTTAGGAACACTAGTCAATGCAATGAACAACCCCACTTGTAAAAGACTCATAATAAGGTATGCTACTTACCTCCTTCTAAAAAGATGATAGACTCAAATTGAAGACTGAGAAATTCTTTTCGGACATTGACAAAGTGAGAATTTGTGTTTGTTTGTTTGTTTAATAATACACATTTGTAATGACTTTTGCTTTTCTTGCTTTCTCAGTGGGGGAGAGGTGGATTTTCATTTAAAAAATCAAAAATTTAGAAAATAATTTTAACTTTATGGATTTTTTCATGCAAAAACTTTTTTCATACATAAGTAATTTGTTTTATCTCTTGTGGTTCTTTCTATCTCTGCTGCTCTAAATTGTTTATGATGTGACCCTTTATATTCATTCATGTATTCATGTGTAGCTTATTACAGTATGAATGTTCTAAACTTAATTTCTGCCACATTAATATCCAGTTTTCCCAGAAGATTTTGTTTAATAGTTAAGTCTTTATCTTAGTAGTTAGAGTACTTGGATTCATTAAACACTATGCTACTGTGTTACTTTCTTCTGGATATTGTATACTTAATCTATTCCATTGGTCAACTTTTCTATTTTGAAACCAGCATTATATCGTTTTGATGATTAATGCTTAATGCTACAGTGTGAGATCTGGTAATCCTAAACCTCCTTCTTTCCTACTTATTTAAAAAATTATTTCTTCTTAAGTGCTTTATCTTTTGATTCTCCATATGAATTTTGTCATTATTTGTTCTTATTTTTATAAAGTAATTTTGTAATTTGATGGGCGTTATCATTGAATATGGACATTAATTTAGGAAATATTATTTTATGATATAACTACAGTCCAAAATTGAGCAATTAATAGCTCTCCAATTATTTAAGCTTGTCTTTATTTCTAGAAAGAATATTTTGTAGTTGTATTCATAGTTCTTATTCGTGTCTTGGTAAGTGGACTCCCAAATATTTTTACAGAATTTTCTATTTACTTTGAATGAATTTTATTTTTCTAATTCTTCCCAAGGAGTTTTGCTGGTAATATACATTAAAGATTAAAGTATAAGACTTTGAGGGTTTGTTTTGTGGATTTCTACTTTGCTGAGGATGCTGTTTCAATTAATTTTAATGGACTCTTTAGAATTCTCTAAATCATCAGCAGATAGCAATGATTTTATTTCTTCTCTGCTTATGATGATGCCCTTCATTTGTTCTTGTCATTACTATTGCTAGCCTTTCTAGCCCTAGTTTAGTTCTAGTATAGTTCTAGATTAAATAATAGTGATGATAATGGACACCTTTACTATACTCCTGATCTTCTTGAAAAGGTTTGTAGTCGTTTATTGATTTCAAGTAATACTATCTCTTGGTTATAGATATGTCCTATTTAGCATATCAAGAGTCTATTTATTCTTATGCTTTTAAACATTATTAACAAATGAGTCTTATCTTTCATTTGAATTTTATCTTTTTAATATATTCTGTTATGTTCATATATGTGGAATAAATACTGAATGCGTGGAATGAAACCATCTGGTTTTCATCTTTTGATATGTTGCTATACCCTCTGTGCTGTTTAATTTCATTTTCTTGAATGGGTATTCATTAGGAATATCACTTTCTACTTTCCTTTATCTTCCTTATTTAGACAGTTTCTAAGAGCACTAGTGGGTAAGGATTGAATGAGCTCATGAAAAGGCATAAGAGAATTACTGAATCCATTGATTATACTGACTTGAGACTATGCCAAAATGTTTGTTTTGGTTTTGCTATGTATATTATTCTAAATTACTACTTACTTGCCCATAAGTGAAACTCAATGCCATTTAATAGATTTTTTCAAAGGTTTAATTTGTTTTTCCTATGTTTCTAAGCATTTATTTTCAAAGCTATTAATTATTATTTTTAATGAACAACTTAAAACAGTTAGGTTTATGTCTATACTCTCTACTGTAGATTTCCCATGCCTAGGGCCAGTCTGTTCACAAAGTCATAATTTATATCCTTTTGAAGTTGTGTACTCTGCTTGCCCAGAAACAAAAAAAAAAGGGAAAGATAAAAGAATGGAAAAGGGCCATTTGGAGTACTCAGCATACAGTTGCAGAAGCAAAGTTATCAGTAACCAGAAAGGGCTTGGTTTAAAAAACAATTTTCCCCAAACCATCAAATGCTAATGTGACATGCGTATTCATCCAGGTGGTTTCAATTTTAAATATTTAGCAATATTGAAGCTGCAACAAAGCACTTTAGTTTCCTTTACCCACTTTTTCTGATTGTATGTAATAAATCTAGACTCTCTTGGGGAATGGATACAACGTTGGGGGAGATTTTTTATTTGTCTAGTTTGTACATAGAAACCTTTAATCCTCCTGCTTTAATCTGTTTTCATACCATTTACAAAGTGGGAAAAAACAATAATGTAATTAACTTAATTAAATCAATATTGAACTTAAATGAGATCTTGCTGGAAGATGAATTAATGTTTTGGCAACCCTCTCTTGTAAATAGGCAGCTTTGATGACTTATTTAAATCAGTGGTTTTCCAAACTTTCTGAGCTTGTGAACACTTCATTGTTTTTCAGGCCTTCAAACCTGAATCCTTGATGTGGTTTCATTGCATGTTAAGTAGACCTGAATAGAACATGTCTTCTCTTTCAAAATGTCTCTAGAGAGAGTTCATGGAACTGTGTATGAAAACAGTGTGAAAAACACTGGTTTTCAAAGTGTAGTACTCCATTTACCCCCAGTGTTGCTCTGTTACTAAGCTACTCACAAGAATAAAGGGCTTGAGGACAAAGGTCTGTTAGTGCTCAGAATTATGCTGAGAAGAATTATTTTTTAATAAAATGATGACAGTAAAATCTATTTTATGTATTCAATAAGAGCATCATTCTGTCATCTCTGAATTTTTCTGTGGTGTTAGGCGTATCAAAGTTGCTGTCGACTTTTTTGCTTTGGGGCATAATTCTACAAATCTTGCTGCTTGCTCATTTTCAATTTTAGCAGAAATTCTTTCTCTTTAGTAGAAAACAAAGATGTATTTGTAGTTAGTGTAGTTCACAAGTAATCAGAAATGGGTAGTCAATTTCGGCAAAAATCTGTGTTCTGACACGGTACTCAGAAATAATGGATATTTCCTAAAGTTTGGGGGAGTTGGTGACAGGAAGGAAAGAAAAGGTCCTGGAATCCTTTAAGTGCTATTTCAACATCCCCTTGACCTACATAAGACAACTCAAGAAGCTAGCCAATCTAATAGAGCTTACTGGGTAGATTAAATGCCTTCAATTGTCACAGCCAGAAGAAAGAGTGTCAAGAATCAATAAAACCACCCATTCCCATTCCCCTTCCAAGAAAATAGGTGAATTCTATATTACTATCATGCTTTTACTAGATTTATTTTTTATATAATAAAATGAAATGGTAGCATTTTGCATGGTGGTAACATTGCTTAAGCTGAGTGGTAGTCTCTGTCTTTCCTATACATTGCAAGATAATTTTACACACTACCTCTTTATTTCATGTGCCATCCTCCTTAAATTAAAAGTCCATGTGCTTGGGGCAGTTAGGTGGCGCAGTGAATAGAGCACCGCCCTGGAGACAGGAGGACCTGAGTTCAAATTCAGCCTCAGACACTAAACACACACACACACAAACTAGCCTTGTGACCTTGGGCAAGTCACTTAACCCCAACTGCCCTCCAAAAAAGCAACAACAAAAAAAAGTCCATGTGCTGACAATAGCTCTTTCCCTGATCTGAATGATGTTCATGCTGTGTATGGAATAGATCTTCATTACTCAATAGCTTGTCTCTTGATGTTGGCAGCCTTGATGTTGGCAGATGCCATTTTTTAAATGTTATATTTGAATATCCATATCTCTAGTGACTACCATACTGCTCGGCAGATAATGGGCATTAATAAATATTTATCGAACCCAATTAATCAAAAAAGCACTTATTAGGGATCTACTTAGTGCTAGGAATTGTGCTAGGCAGTGAAGATACAAAGATAAAAATTAAATAGTGCTTGTATTCATTCTATAGGGTGAGAAAACATGTATACCCCATATGTATGTACAAAAAAGTGTGTGTGTGTGTGTGTGTGTGTGTGTGTGTATACAGAGAGAGAGAGAGAGAAATATAAATAAAATACTTGGTCACTTTAGAGAGCATGCACTAACAGCTAGATTGGGAAAGACATGTTAAGAGCTCACACGAGCTGAGTTTAAAGAAATCTAGGAACTCTAAGAGACAAGACAGAGCAGTGAGTACATGCCAGGAATTGAAGATTGCCAATGTAAGACCACAAAGACAAGAAAGAGATTGTCTATGTGGGAAACAGCAAGATCACTTGTTTGGCTGGACCAAAGAAAGAGGAAATAACCTATAATGCGGGTGAAAGAAGTAAATTGAAGCTAGTTTGCAAAAGGATTTAGATGCCAAATAGAGGAGTTTGTATTCAGTCTTAGAGGTGATATGGAACCACTATTATTTATTGAGCACTTGAGTGATAATGGTCAAACCTGGTTTCTAGGGATTGAATTTAATAAATTGAATTGATATTTTGCTAGGGATTTGAATACTAAAAGGTGTCTAGAGACCTCTACCTGTCTATAGCATTCTACAGGCATTTTTCTAAGTATTTTATATTCTCGATTGTTTGATGAAATTATAGGTCTTTTATAGGGACGTAATTGCAGCTCCTCATTTCTAGGACTTAAGGTGAAATCCACACATTGACCCCACTAGTGTATAAGGTACATCTGTCCTAAAGTTTTTATTCATCATGAATGTCATATGATTTAATGAGTAACAAGGAATGAATGAAGTGCTTAAATTAGGTGCTGTTGTTGGGTTTGGGGTTGGTGTTTTGTTTTTTTGCTATTGCTACATACATTCAGATGAAGTATAAAGCATTATGTCCACCAGCTTTCTAAATTTATACTGTTGACCTTATACCTAAAACATGCAGTTCTTGGAAGCTGTCCTAACTCATGAGGTCAAATACCATCAAAATGAGAATCAGTCACCTAATTATTACCAAATTGTGCTTCATTTTAAAATCGTCTTCTTAACTCCAGATGCTTCTAAAAGAAGTGCTCCTAAATATGAATATGTTACACTTTTATCTCCTTGATTTTGTTCTTATCATCTGTTCACTTTTAATGTCCTTTTTTCTGCTCTCCTAACTCTTATACATCCTCTAAGACCCGGCTTAAGTTTCAGCAGGTGATACAGTGAATGATTTCTTTGATTTTTCCAGGCTACATTAATCTCTTTCTTCTCTAAACTCCTAGGCTACTTAAAATTAACATTCAACAATAACTCTATTTAATTAAGGTGGGATAAGACCTTTGATTTCACTAGCACAGAGAGGAATTTCCCCTTAGACTGACCACCTACCTTGTAATATATTAGTTACCTGAAGCTCTCAGGACTAAATGACTTGCCCAGCTCCACTGCCAAGATTGGTCAGAGGCAGGACTCTGAACTCATAGCTTCCAGACTCCAAGATGACTTCTCTCCATACTATGTTAGTTATAATTAGAGGGTATTAGGATGTGTTAGGTATTCATGGAGGAGTAGCACCTCTGATGTGAGGGCTTGTTGAGCCCTTTCCAGGACTTCTCATCTACCTTTGGTGTCTACCTGTCTCTCAATTCTCAACTGTGACTCCAAGAAGCTGTAGAATGTGCAGGGGCCACACCCTGGTAAACCTTCTTGGCAGACAGGCTAAACCAAGTTGAGGGTAACTGATGGGCCTCAAACCTGTCACTAGATTGGGAAATGTCTACCCCAAGCATGTGAAGACTTCCCCTGGAGAATTTGGATGAGGGTAATTTGTTCTAATGGCCTGAAGCAGGTTCTGTGGAGTACTTAGAGCTTGGTCAGACATCAGAGGTGCAGAGGGTCATATATTGCATACCAAACATTACCGTTTGTCCTGACTTTTTTCTTGCCACTGGACTTCAGTAACTGGAAGAGAGAATGAGGCTGATGATTTTGTGCAAATCTGCTTCGCTTAAATCCAATTCACCCTCCACTTGAGACATTGCCTGTGATGTCATTGGTTCCCTTTGAAAATGAAGGACAAACAACATATAATTAGTAGTTAATTAAATATTTAAATATAGCTTAAACTATAGTATAACTTAGTACTTAAAGTTTTGTTTGTTAGTTTTCTGTTCCAAAGCAGAGCAAAGGGAAAGCTCCTATTTTTCTTTTGATTCCCCTCTATAACATGAACCTAGCACAGGGCTGGACTGGTACTAGCTTATTAAAATTAACTAGTTGATTGAATTTTAATTTGGTATCTCGGTGTGGTAATTCCCCCTATAGCTTAGAGGTAATTTGTTTTGAGAAAAGACTTGTGATTTTATTGTTGTAGGGAAACTCAGCGTAGAAACTTCACTGAAGAGGACTGGCAACTATTATACAACACAAAGTTTTAGACTGTTGATTAGATTGAAGGCTGAGTGATTTACCCCCGCTCATGAGACTGGGATGTGTCTAGATTTGAACTGAGGCAGGCTTATCCTGAAACCAAGAGGGAACCTTTCTTCACTATGCTGCTTCTCATATGTGAATATAGATTTACACATATGTGTGTGTGTAATATAGATATATGACCCATATAGAATGACATTATATATAATATGATATATAATATTATTACATATAATATTTATTATATATAATGACATATACTTTCATAATAAATTACATAATAAAATAAATTATATATTATAT
>JAQQSW010004611.1:0-14400 GCA_028646575.1 Pseudocheirus occidentalis | reverse complement strand
CTTGAAAATCTGTTTAGCGTCCCATTTTATGAGTTTTTTAGCGTGTTTGTGTGGGAGCTGTGGTGCTTTGCTGCTTCTACACAGCCATCTTGGCTCCGCCCCGTTCTTTGAAGTTTGGATTCAGTCAAAGGACCACACTTGAGGACCTAGAGACCTCAATGTGGCTTCAAGGCTGTAGGTTCCCCACACCTGTCTTAGCTGATAACCCCACACCCAGGCAACCTAGCAAAAGATACATTTCTTCCTTGCTTTGGAAATAAAAGACTGTGAGTAAACCTTGTCTGCAGAGATCTTTTGTCATTTACAGTCATGACCAAACAGGACAACCAGATTTGTTTCCTTCCTCAGCACTGAATGATTTTCAGAACAGGATATCTGGTGGTGTTCCCATCATGGCATTGCATTTTCTAGTTTGTTTTTGAATATAATATTTTTTTGGTTACTTCCAAGAGGGGAATGCAGCTGTGCTTAACCTGGTGTCAGTGAAAATTTTCGTTTTATTTATGTGTGATCATTGTATTTTACTTGATTTCTTTTATCCTCTGCATTTCATGCATTAAAAACATTCTGAGGAGTCCATAAGCTTCACCTGATTTCCAAAGCATTTATGACCCCAAAAAGGTTAAGAACTCCTGACTAAGGTTTTTCTGATCTCTCAGTTCCTTTCTCATATTAGGCAGATTAGGCTTCATTAGATTAGGTAGATTTTCTTTCCCTTTGCTCCAACTGCCAAAACAAAAGTTTTTCTAGCAAACAGGAACCCAGATATTCTCTGTCTCCAAGAGAGTCCCATTAATCAACATCAGGTTTAAGTATGATAACTGCTAATTCTGATG
The DNA here is from genome assembly GCA_028646575.1 of Pseudocheirus occidentalis. Lineage (NCBI taxonomy): Eukaryota > Metazoa > Chordata > Mammalia > Diprotodontia > Pseudocheiridae > Pseudocheirus > Pseudocheirus occidentalis. The sequence continues at coordinate 13,564 of JAQQSW010004611.1, read as the reverse complement.
TTCTTACTGTATGATATCTAGTCAGGGGTGTTCCCCACCCAAGTCATTACTTCTTATTTGTTCTAAACACTCAGTTTCTCAAGAATTATCACATGACCAAATTGCAACTCAATGAGATTACTCTTCTTACCTTTGTCTATTACCAACCCCACATGGGATAGAAATTTGAGAAAAGGAGGAACAGAAAGTGTTAATATTGTATTTTCAGTTGATTTGTTCATTTCTCTGCTGATGGATTTTGAACAATTAAGCATTAGGAAACATCAATCAGCTAGCAATGATAACAACCAATTCATTCTCTATTAGAAGCTTCCCTTCTAATAGGCAAAGACAACAATATCTTCAGACTGCATTCCTTTATACAGTATATTTATTTAAAAGTCATCCACTGCACAGGTCTGGAGCTCCTCAAAGAAGCTGAGGGTATTATCTCTATCATTCATCTGTCCCTGCAGTCTTTCCCTTCCTAATGACTCTTGCCTTCCTGCCATTAAACGTGATTAAATCTTATCCTCCGTGGAACTTATATTTGACTTTCCCTCTTCTTCCATCGTAAACCTTTTCTCTCTTTTCTTAAGAATAACTACACTTACTTGCTGCTTTTTTGTTCCCTTGCCCAGTCACTACTCCATCTGACATTTGTTCCTATGTTTAACTGTCCATCTCTGAATTCTTTATATCCGGACTTATCTGATTATCCTTTCCTTTTTGTGACCTCCTTGAAGAACACGCCTACCTCTAGGACCTCTGAACCAAAAGATCTGTTGTAATAATTCATATCTCTGCCAGCAAGGCAATAGTGTCCATATTGAATTTTGTCATTTAGAACTTATCTTTGTTAGCTCTATGGTCAAAAGGCAATACACAACAGCTTTAAGTTGTATTTTTCTAATTATTGGAGATTTTAACCATCTTTTGATGGTTATTAACACTTTCAGTTTTTCTTTTCATTGCTGCCTATTTATATAATTTGCCAACTTATCTGTAAAGTGGGAATAATAATAATGATGATGATGATGGTGATGGTGATGGTGGTGATGATGATGATGATGGTGATGGTGATGGTGGTGATAGCACCTGCCTCGTAGGGTTGCTGTGAGGATCAAATGAAGTAATTATTGTAAAGTGCTTAGAATAGTGCCTTGCACATAAGTGCTTCATAAATGCTAGCTATTGGGGCGGCTAGGTGGCGCAGTGAATAGAGCACCAGCCCTGGAGTCAGGAGTATCTGAGTTCAAATCTGGCTTCAGACACTTAACACAAAAAGCTAGCCGTGTGACCTTGGGCAAGTCGCTTAACCCCAACCTGCCCTCCAAAAAGCAAAAAAAATAAAAAAATAAATGCTAGCTATTATGATCATTAACTAGTAGGAAGATCTTATTTGCCAGTCAGTGTAATTCAGACTCCTCATAGATACTTTTTCCTTTAGAATTTATTTAATATACATTTTCTGTAGATTAAAACAATATACACAAGAGTTTCCAAGTTCTACCCTTGAGAGCATTGATTCCTATAATAGAAAGATAGGAAACAGAATGATGGTGCTTTTCTTATGATGAGCTCAAAGGAAGATCAGTCAGCAAATTCAACATTTACTATGTTGAATTTACTTCTCTGCTGAGAGTACAAATACAAGCCAGAAGAAAGATTGTCTCTGCCCTCAGGGACTTTACATCTCCTGGGAGGAGGTAGCACAATGGAAGCTGAAAAGGCAGGGGGAAAAGACAAAAAAGAGAGAAAGTACTTTATGCTCAGGTCATGATTGAAGTCCTGTCTAGATGGGACAGCTTTACAGCCTATGTTTTCAGTTTCCTCCTTAAATTAGAGGTTCTGGGAGGAGTCAGCCTATCTGAAGGTGAAGAAGACCTTAAAGGGTAGAGGATACTTTCAGTGTGATAAGTAATTGGGGACTGGAGTGAACTTCTAGACCAAAGAGGTGTCTATGGCAGGGTAGGCAAATTCCTGTGGAGATGAGTCAGCATTGCATTTGTCCAGCAACTTCTTTACCTGGTTTGCAAAAAATGTAGTCTAGAATAATTCACTTCATGTTCTGAGATAACAGTCCAGACTGTTTGGTCTTCTTATCCTTTTCTGTCCAGACCTTTGACTAATTGAATTATCAAACAACAGGAAATAAAATGTGCATTTTCAGGATTTGGTACTTTTTCAAGCATGCCTCGATTAGTTCTCATGGGTCACTGTGACCAAAAAAATTAATTCTGTAAAGGCCAATTTTCTGGTGACTACCCTCCCTAAACTTAGTTATGAGAAGGCAGGAGAGGTTTAGTTCTTCTCAGGGCCTCTCCCATAAGCCTTTCTGACTTAAGAAGATGCTACTGCATCACAGTGAAGCAGCGGGGCTTTACTGGAACAAAAGGTTAGGATATTTTTTTTTTAAATCAACCCAAGATAACAAATTCTTGTTTACTTTATAAAGGTATACATCTCAGGGAGGCTAGGTGGCGCAGTGAATAGAGCACCAGCCCTGGAGTCAGGAGGACCTGAGTTCAAATCCGGCCTCAGACACTTAACCAAAAAAAAAAACAAAAACCCTAGCCGTGTGACCTTGGGCAAGTCACTTAACCCCAACTGCCCTCCAAAAAAAAAAAAGGCAAAAAAATAAATAAATAAAGGTATACATCTCCTAATATTCTGTTATGCTAAATGTAAATATTTTTTCTTATATGTAGTTCTTTTTCATAGCCCTAATTCAGTTCCTGGAAACTATTGAAAAGCATTAGGAAAACTGAATGATTTATAAAGGGATGGGAGAGGAAAAAAAGAACAACTTGGTACCAAAGAGGGTGCATATTATAAAGGACAAAAACTGCCAAGAAGAGTTCAACAAACTTTAGCAGTATCTTTTCTTCAGGTTGAAGAATCAGGTTCATTGTTTTCCATATTAATTATCAGCTCTGGTTAGGAATGGGCAGATATATAAAGCACTACTGTGAGAAATGAAGATGGAAAATGAAGATTTTTTTTCTGGTTAATTAACTTAAAAGAAGTTTGAAAAACTCTGAGTACATGTCAAAGTTGACACTTTGATTTTGAGATTTTGAAATGTACAGTTCTGCAGATTTTAGTAGCAGGAATTTAATAATAAAGTTTTCCCCAGTCAGATTCATAGAGGCATCTCACTTACTTAGTTCAGCTGAATACTTATAGCGATACGTGTAATTGACTTTTTAAAAAATCAAGCATCCAGGAGAGATTTTCACCGCCTACAATGTTATATATTAGGTATAAGTGTCATTATCTTATTGTTTTTCCCAAATGACTTCATGGTTCAGATTTTTAGTTCTGTGTGTATTTTGCCTTAGTATTTATATTTTCTTAAACATAAATGGTTGGTAGTGATTGCTATGCTCAAGGGTGAAGCTTTGGCATAATATTTTAACTCTCTACTTGAGAATATTTTTGCAAATATAATGGAAGATGATCAAGTAATATCAGGTTTTGGAGGAAGATTGGATGATGTAGCTATTGTGTTTAACAAGAACTCATGCTCATTACAGCTTTTAACATCTCAAGGGATGAATGAGACAAAAATCAGAGGTAGAGTGTATTGTAATTTCCTACAATCTAATAAATACCTCACACAGCTTGCTAGGTCTTAATAAAGAAATAGTTTTGTCATTCTGTTGGATTTCTTTGTAGTTTTTGCTTCTAATACCAGGCATTTTGTGGACAAATTTATTCTGAAATTCAACATCATTTGTTTTAAGGGAAAGAAGCTTAATTCTTTTCTTGTAAAAGGGCAAAGTAGAGGATGTACTGACAAAATTCTAAAGAGTACTAGAACTTTTCCATAAGAACTTGCTTCTGCCATGCAGCAGAAACTCTTGTTTATATAGCATTCTGTTGGTCAAAAGATTGAAATGCTTCTCTGTAGAATAATAGAATATGGTTAGTGTTTCTCAGTCACCAATAATTTAGTAATATTTTGAGAGAGTTTAATGATTCCTATCCTAAGTAATTTATTTCATTTATAAATATCTTTTTTTTTCTTGCAGCTGATTCAACTGGTACCCATTCTCTTTATACAACATACAAAGACTATGAAATCATGTTCCATGTATCTACCCTCCTGCCATATACACCTAACAACAAGCAACAGGTAGGAGACCAGTGCTATTTACATCTCCCATGTTCCATTTCACCAAAAGCCTAAGTGGCAGAATTGCAAAATATCAAACCAGATTTTAATGTTGCACCTGTCACAGCAGCAGGAAGCATTCTACTTTGTGGAAGTAAGAAATGGCAAATGAGCTGAAAACAAACGAAGAGACAAATTCTAGGTTAACAGCCAGGCAGGTAGCTTTGTGAATTATTTGCCTTTCACCCACGGGGATTGAGGTTTCCATGAAATCGGAAAAGAACAAGTTGAAATAATGGTGATTAGATGCCTCTGTGGGGTTTCAAAGAACATGTATGTGTGGGTGATGTTTCATCTCAAGAAGTCTAAGTACAAAAGTCAAGACAATCTAATGTTTCGTTACGAATTGCAGAGCAGGTTTGGAGAGAAATAAAAATAAATGGGTAATGGAAGCAACTCTTGTTCTTTGTTACAAGTATTTGTTGACAACAGTGAACCTTTACTGAGAATTCTTCACAAGAATCTAGTTGTGGGGGGAGGCACATAGTCGTGTGTAAGCAATTTAAAATATATGGTATCCAAATTGGCATCTGAATACAGAGATGCCATTGATCAAGATTCATGTCCTTACAACAAATGTTGTAAATACCAGCCATGGTCCAGTTTTACAAATACTTAAAAATACCATTTTTGTTAACCAAGGCTGTCACTGTACCTCCAGCTCCCTTTAGCAGAAAGCAATTCAACTACTGGATAGACTTTTATGTCAGCATTATATAATCAAGTCCTAAGAAAGTCTGCCTAACTTAATTTTAAATTTGATTAAAGCTTTGAAACATATGTTTAGGGTGTAATTTTTAAAATTAACTCAAGATAGCAAATTCTTATTTATTTTATAAGGTGACACAACTTTCTAATTTCTTTTATTGTGCTATTTGTAAATATGTTTTGTTTTTTTTTAAATGAAGCTCCCTTTCATAGCCCTAACTCAGTTCCTGGAAATTATTGAAAAGCACTAGGAAATCTGAGTGGTTTATAAAGGACAACTTGGTATCCGAGGACACACCTAGTAAATAATAATTGGGTATTTATGATCACCAGCATGCTCAGAAAGAGACAAACTTGTTTAGTTCTTTGGTCAGAATGATATTATTTATTTGTTTTATATTCTGCCCCAATTCTGAATTCCACCAAGTGAAAAATGGGGGAAAGGGGAAAAGCATGTACAAGATTGTGAGGCAGTTTTCCTTAATTATCCAGGGTATTGACTTTGCGGTGTGGTTTGTTTGGGTGTTGGGAAGTATCTGTTGTTTGAAATCAAAGTACATCGGTAAATTATATTTAAGATAGAAGTGCAGCCAAATGTGGCTAAAAAAATTATCCTTTGTGTGAAAAACTCACAGTTTTAAAATATTTAGTCTGAATACTGTTATTTGAGACCTTACTCTTAAGGAAGGAATTTCAACAAGTATAAAATTTGTTTGAATCAGAGCTGGATAAATAGTGTTTTACAGTTTACATACTACTTATCACAGTGACTCTGTGAGATGGGTGCTTCAAATATTTTTTCCACTGTGTAGATTAGAAAACTGAGGTTCAGATGGATTATGATATGGCCAGGGTCACAGAGCAGTACTCAGGTCTTAGGCTTCTCCCTCTTCATCCTGTATTTTTTCTGATCCATGCTGCCTCTTTATGGTTCCATTTCTTTTTAAAATATCATTTTTATTGATAGCTTTTATACATCACATTTTTTTCTGAAAATATATTTTCTCTTCTCCTACCCAGTATGCCCCTCTTTGTAACACACATATTAAAAGGGGGGGAAAAGTAATTGAGCAAAAAGAATGACCATTTTTGAGAAATATGACACTCCATTTCGGTAAATCCATGCCCCTTCAATGAGAAGGTATATTTTCTTACCTCTTCACCAGGACCCAACATGAATGTTAAAATTACACAGAATTTAGTTTCTCTCTTTTTGTCTTCCCCCCAGTTACATTGTTGTTCATTTTACATTTCTTTTTAATTAGAGTTCTTTAAAAACCTAGTTTTACTCATTTCACCCTTTTTTTTTTTTTTTTTTTTTTTTTTGCTTTTTGGAGGGCAGTTGGGGTTAAGTGACTTGCCCAAGGGCACACGGCTAGTTTTTGTGTTAAGTGTCTGAGGCCGGATTTGAACTCAGGTACTCCTGATTCCAGGGCCGGTGCTCTATTCACTGGGCCACCTAGCCGCCCCTTCATTTCATCCTTTTCAACATATATGTCTTTTCAGTTCCATTGTTTTATTTCTAACCAAAAGAACAAAGTATTTGTAAGAGCCAGTTAGCTCTTTGAAAACAAAAAGTAAATTTTGACTTTTGTTAAATATTTAGGTAAGACATTATGTCCATATTGCAGAATGTAAAGGAGAAAGCAATTCTTTAGGTATTCAAAAGTAGAAATGTGGCCTAATATATTAATAATAAGTTTTTGCCTACAGGAAAAGAATTCTTTATCAGGAGGTTATGCCGACACTCCTAATTATTTTGTGAAATAAAAAGAACACTTTTTGTGGGGGAGGGGTTTAGTTACTGTAAGAAATTGATCTTTAAAAATGTCTTTCAAAGAGTTTAATACCGTATTTTATTCTAAGTGCTATCAGATTGATAATTTTCTGTCTTTTATTAAGAAAGAAGATGACATGTTCAGTTGTACATTTTCTAATGTTACTTTTTTATATCCTAAATAAATGTTTTTTTCATACATGCTTGGTTAGCAGTTTAGTCCAGCACAAAATAAAACTATTTTAGTTCTCTTTTCTTCTTAAATTTCTGTATTGGCTATGCCAAAATTAGCAGATTTTTCTTCACTGTTGGAAAAAAGAGAATATGTTGTTTTTTTTTTATTTTTGCTTACAGTGGAAGAATATTTCTAAGAACATATTGTAAATATGTTAATATTGTATTCACTTGACATAAGATTCTAACTAGATTAGTACTTTAATTAAAGGTAAGACTTATGCTACAAACAATGTCAGGTAGCGTTGATTTGTTTGAACTTCCATTGAAATTTCTTCTCAGGGGCGGCTAGGTGGCGCAGTGAATAGAGCACTGGCCCTGGAGTCAGGAGTCCCTGAGTTCAAATCCGGCCTCAGACACTTAACACAAAAACTAGCCATGTGACCTTGGGCAAGTCACTTAACCCCAACTGCTCTCCAAAAAAAAAAAAAGCAAAAAAAAAAAAAGAAATTTCTTCTCAGCTTTTAAGGGATACAGTGACTTTTTAATAAATGAGGTATTTGAATTTTTTCAGTCTCCTTAATTTGAAATACATTTTCCTGGGTTCCTGACTCATTCCCAATTTCAGAATTCATCTTGCAAAGCTGTTTGTCCCAACAGGCTCCAACTACAGTTCACTGATAGTTCTGGTGTATTCTTTGAATGGCTTGATTTAAACAGAGAAAATTGTTTTATGGTACAGATTGGTACAGAATAATAGACAAAATAATGTGAATTTGCTCTACTGAATTTTTTTTTTCTTTTTAAAGTATACCATATTGGGGTTTTCCTTTGCTGTTTTTTAATTAAAGGTTAGAAATATTACTATAGCCAAGCCATTCTCAGAGAACGTTAGAACACTTAAGAAGGACAATTTTTGAAACCTAGCCACCAGTTTTTGTTGTTTTTTTTTTTATTTGAATGCTATCACTCAAAAAAGACTTTACTCTGAGGCAGCAAATGGCCTTTTGAAGCAGTTTTCATCATAATTATAGAAACTATTTAAGCTTGAAATTCAGCATACCTCAAAATTGTTATATCATTCCAGAATGTTATTAATTTCTACGTCATTAGCTTGCACTGCTAAAATTGTATTTTAAATTGTCCTAGCAAATTTTTTTTTGATGAATCTAACTAACCCAGCATGTAAATTGTATTGTGATTGCTTTAGCAGTTTCATCATTAAGAGAATCTTTCCTCTACCAGTCTCTTTGTTATGTGAGAATTAAAGCTGTTATTATGAAAAACTGGTATTTAAACATGCTGAGAGGTTATCTAATATATCCAGGATTGGCTTTAAATTCCTGTGCATTCTCTGCAAATGTCAAAATCTCCTTTTCCCATTTTCTTTAATTTAGGAAAGCATAAGGCAAAAGACAACTTGGACAGTAACTATTGGATTTCTTTAATGTTAGTAATCTGTAATTAATTTTTAAAATGGAAAAAAGGGTAGCTTTGGTGAAAATGTTTTCCTTTTTTTCTTTTTTAGCTCCTACGGAAGAGGCACATTGGAAATGATATTGTAACAATAGTTTTCCAAGAACCTGGAGCTCAGCCCTTCAGCCCAAAGAACATTCGTTCTCACTTCCAGCATGTTTTTGTCATTGTCCGAGTTCACAATCCCTGCACTGACAGTGTCTGTTACAGGTAGCTCTTACTACTGCATTAGTTAAGGGATGGATGGAAATTGACTAATGGTTGGACACAAGGTGTCCTTGTCAAGGCTTACTACCTGAAATGGGATATTCTGTCTGTTACTGTATATAATATGGTGTACTCTGTATTTGTTGGTTTGGACACCTGCATTCTTCCATTTGGACCTTCTTTAAGAGGAGCTAAACTTTATCTACACCATCTGGTTTAATGGATAGCTCATTGTTCATATTGCTAATTTTCCTTTCCCTATAAAAAGTAGGAGAAAAGGGATAATACATAAAAGAGAGGTATTTTTTAAAGAAATTTTAAATCAACCCAAAGCTCTCATGTAGACCTTTAAATTAATTCAATCTGTACATTTCTGTAAGTTATATTAAATATAATGTATTATGTACCATATTAAAAGTTAGTAGCACCATCATGATTTCATAAATAACACTTAATCAGTTCATGAGTGCCATATTTTAGGCATATATTTATGGTGATACACCCCAAACTGTTGCCCTTTTGACACGTGCAAGAAATAATCAACGAATGGTAATTATTTTTAAAACATGGAGGTAGGTGTTCTGTCATTAAGGGGTAGTTATTGTGAACATTGAAGGGGATAGAGATGGCAGATAGGACAAATGAAGAGAAACTGAACAAAGAACAAGTTTTGAGGTTGTAATGAGAAGACTCGTATTTTGGAAATATTTTTTTATCTTGTCCTACTCAGTCAAATGTTAGAGCCCTCCAAAATCTGAAAATATAAGATGTCTGTAACCCACAGGGTCCTAGATATAATGCAGAGCAATGTGTAATCCAGGTAACAAAAGGAGAAAAATCAATTACAATTTGCTTGGTTGTTGTTTGTTGTTATTCTCTTTATTTTTTTTCCATTGACTTGTTTATTTACAGTTCGTTTACAAGATTCAGTTCCACAGTCCCTTGAGTTTTAAATTTTCTCATCCCCCCTACCGTACCCCCGCCATGGTGGCATGCAGTCAAGTAGAAGATCTGCAAATACTTTCACATTGGACAATGGTCTGGTTGTATAGAAGGGTTGTAACCAATGGAGTGAACAATGCGAAAAAGAAAGAAAACCAAACATGAAAAAGAATAATAGCATGTAGATTGTTTCAGTCTCCATTCTTTCTAGATCTTTCTCTGAATGTAGATATGTCCTTCCATCCTGAGACTTGTAGAGTTTTCTTATACCTCTGCATTGCTGAGAAGAGTCCAGTTTATCAATACAATTTGCTTTTAAGTCTTCTTCCTCCTACAATTGTCGTTCTATTACAATTACTGTAAGAATATTAAAAAAAAAAGAGAGAAGTCACTATGAGCTTGCCCAAGTGGGAAAGAATTTGTGATAGAAAGAAGACTTGAGCTGAATTTTGAAGTCTTTGAACTGGTAGAGAGGAAGGGGAAGAGCATTCTTTTTAGGATATGAGTTTTGGTCAGAGGAAGCAAGTGTTGCTAGAAATTCAGGTACAGAAAAATGAAGTCATATAAGGTTACAGATGTCATGCTTATCAAATTTTCAGATGACTCACTATTGACACAAATAGCTAATAAGATTAGCTGACACACTAGGGAATAAAATAGGGAGAAAAGTCCTATATTTAAGTTCAAAAATGAACTGCACCAGTACAAAATGGGAGGACAGGAGATGAAGTAGATAGGTCTAGATCAGCAGTTCTCAGCCTGTGGGTTGTGATCCCTTTGGGGGTGGAACGACCCTTTCACAGGGGTCATGAGGGTTGCCTAAGACTATCAGAAAACACATATTTCTGATGGTCTTAGGAATGGAGACATCACTCCTCTATCTGTCTCCAGGCGGGTCCGCCTGCATGCAGATATGCCCAGGTAGGAGTATTAAAGGGTCCCAGCATTAGGAAGGTTGAAAAGTATTTGTTTATTTATTTTTTAAAAGATCCTCAGGGTTTTAGTGATCTGGCAGCTGGGTATGTTTAAGCAATAGAATATTGCAGCCAAAAGCATCTGGGTGGTAGTATCAGGTTGCATTCATAGAAATAATGTCCAAAAATTTTTAAATGATCATCATCCCAGAGTCTGCATAAGTCAGGTCACATCTGGAGTGCCATATTTATTTCAGAGAGCCACGTTTTAGAAAGGGTGTGGTCAGATTGGAGTGTGTACCTAGAAGAGGCTTCAGAATAGTGGGGGAATTCATTCAAAACTGCCTTATGAGGGTCATTTTGAGAATGTTTTCTTCAGTCTAAAGGAGGGGAGACCTATCGGATGGAAATATGAGAGATGAAAAATGTCTTCAGATATTCAAATGTCCTGTGGAAAGGAATGAGACAGATTTGTTTGGATCTGGAGGGCAAAGCTAAAAACAATGTATGGTGAAATCAGTTTTTCACATATTGTGGTTTTTGAAGAAAGTCTTGTAGACAAAACTTATCCAAAAATAGAATAGGTTAAGGAATTAACTATTGTTGTACACATTCAAGAAGATTAGGAATGACTACTTGTTGGGAAATTTGTAAAGAAGAAGACTAGATGGTTTTTGAGGTCTCTTTGAACTATGAGTTTGTCATCCCCAGTACTTTTTCTATCTTCTCTCATGTTCCTTTCCCTCAGCAGTGATACGTGGAGGAAACTGAAATACTATAGCACTTGGTCTCTCAGCTTTTCTATCCTTTCTATCTGTTATTTATAATATCTCCACCATTGACTACCCCAATTCCTGAAATTCATACATTGCCTGTTAATTTACATAGAAACAGTAAAGACTGCAGTTAGAGAGTTTTCTGGAACAGTACACAGAACAAATTATCAGCACCTTCTTGTTAATTTATTAGGTTTACTCGATTACTTGGCAGACTTGTAAGGGAGTGGAACAAACGATAGATTCCATTAGGGGAGGTGAGTGAGGAAGAGCATGAAATCAAGGGATATTGTCTGGAGAAGTCATGCCCCAACAAAAGTAGTATTCCTTACATTAAAGGTATTGGGCCGTGGGTGGACAGTAAATGGACTCCAAAGGCAAGATGAGGGGCTCAGCAAGGGAGATAGCGGTATACCCAAATGACTTAGGCGTTCTTCTTAATTTTACCTGTGGTTTTCCATGCTTTCATCACTAATTCCTCCCTTTTTTAACAGGAGCTCATTGTTTGCTTTGAAATTTATAATAGATCCCCCAGACTCTAGTACACTACCTCCTGTTCATTCTGTACATAATTGTGCATACACACACACACACACACATTTTCACTATTAAGCTTAATTTAGCATGCTTAATATTTTCTTCGTGATTAATGGAAAATGAGATATTGCCATAACCCTGTGACAGCCTTAGAATACTTTTTTTAATTAACTATGAGATAAAGGAAGTAAATATGGAATTTGGAAGTATTTAGTTCAATATAAATTGGATAGTCATTTGAATTTAGCAGTTATCTAGAACATTTGAATAATTTTACATGAACAGGATTAATTCATCTAATTTTGTATGTTTTATACCCTATGGAATTTTTGTACCATCCAGAGAAAACTTAAACGACTCCAATTATTATTGAGAAGTCTCTTTCTTTGACGATCTTGGCAAATCAGGGTGTAATGTGAAATTTAAAGTAATTCAAAAGAACTAATGAGACTGAAACATTAGTCATTGATTTCCATCACAGAAGAAAATCTTGAGAAACACAGGGAGTCAAATACCTCTCTTGAGAATTAGCTGTACAGTTCACTTACACGTACTTTACTTGGTCATCTTCACTTGATCCCTACATGTTTCAGCTGCTTCTGCCATGATTTCTTCCATCAATGATGGCTGTGGGATCAGGGCTTAGAAGCAGGGCTGGTGGTTTAGGGAATAGTATCTACAGTCAAAAGCACAGAAACAGTCTGACCTTAGCATTTACCAAATAATAAAGAGGTCATCCTTTATTAATTAGAAGAAGTTATTTAGAAGTCTGTAATTGTTGGTTTGAGTTTAGATTTTCTATGAGTAAGGAATAATTTTTGCTTCTTGGGCATGGAAGTGACATGATAAAAACCTGATTTTGAAAGAAATGAATCTGGTAACAGGATATAATCTGATAGTAGGAGATGAGAAGCAGAAAAACTAATTAGGAAGTCTGGGTTGATGAAGACTTTGACTGTGTAGTCATATACTTAAATTTGCTGTGAAAAATTAATAGGGAAAAACTAATTCATATTGATTATGGAGAAGGTCAGTTTGAATAATATGAATTTTAGAGTACTATAACAACTCACCTTTCTGAAAGTCACTGGTTAAGTGAAGGCCTCAACTATCTAGAACAGAGGAGAACCACAAAGTAAGCAAAACGTGCGTTTCACCAGGCAAAAGGATGTCATCAAGGCCATGCCTTGAAGGTCACAAAATTTTACCTAATGAAAAAGAGTCTAATTTAGGACCTATTTAATCCAATTTTAGACAAACTTTAAATAAAATTGGAAAAAGATTGGCAGTCAGGGGCAGAATCAAAAGCAGCAAATTAGATGGGGAAGAGAAGGGAATTGTACAGACAATGACGGCTTCGAGATGGGACAGCATAATATAAGAAAGAAGGCAGAAAAACTTTTATATGTTTGTATGTGTGTGCACATGTGTATATATATACCAACACAAATATTCATAGGCATCTACACAGATACACATTATGTACATATATGCTTAATTACAAGTTTTGGCCAAATAAATCCCTCCGTAGAGGGATGACCCTTAGTCATCATGAGAAGCCTAAATTATGGGAATCATGTTTACAGTGTTAGACTTGGGTTCAGAAAAACTTTGTTTCTAATCCTGCCTCACCCTTTCTTGGCTGTGTGATTTTGAGCCAGTCACTTAATCTCTTTCAGACTAAGTTTCCCTCATGTAAAATAAAGATGATAAAGACACCTGCCTTCTTGAATTGTTATGAGGATAATATGGCATTGTAATGTTAATGAAATCAGAAGATCTTCCATGCCCCTTTCTATTGGCACCTACTAAAGGCACTTAGTACCTCAAAGGCTTAGCTCCTTACTTCCAGTTAACTCCTTGGGAGTAATTCACACCTTAACAGGAAGGGGTT
>JAQQSW010004607.1:0-14401 GCA_028646575.1 Pseudocheirus occidentalis | reverse complement strand
CTACCAGAAAATAAAAGAGCAGAGCAGGGGAGGGGCTTTACAGTGGGATTGCTGTTTTACGGGTGGGGCAGGGGCAAGATGGGGAGAAAATTTGTAATTCAAAAATGTAATGAAAATGAATAATGTAAACAAGAAAACAAATAAAAATAAAGTTAAAAAATAATGAAATTCTAAATAATGAGTGGGTCAAAGAACAAATCAGAGAGGCAAATAATCATGTTAAAATTGTAATGGCAATGTAATATGTCAAAATTTCTGGGACGCAGCTAAAAAACCCAATATTCAAAAGAAAATTCCTGTCGCTATAACATACATGAACAAAATAGAAAAAAAAGATTAATGAGCTGAATATAATTGTGAAATTAGAAAATCATCAAATCAACAAATCTAAAATAAGTATAAAATAAGAGATATTAAATACTAGAGTATAGACAAACTGAAAACCAAAAACAGCATAGAAATACATATAAAACTAAAAGATGGTTCTTTAAAAAAGAACAATAAAGTTGTTAAACCTTCAGCTGTTCTGATTAAAAAGAAGAGGACAGAAAATCAAATCAGCAAGCTAATAAATGAACAAGGTGAAATTATAATAAAATGAGAAGAAAATAATGACCAGAATTTTAGAAATTATGTGCTAATTGAACTTAGAATAAAAAGAAATATGTTCAAAATATGCTCAAATTAACGGGAGACCAAATAAAGATCTTAAGTAGCCCATTTTCAGAAAAGATATAGAACTAACTGAAAAGGATATGCCAGTGAGAAAACAAACTTCTTGTCCTGGTTGATTCACAGGAGAATTCTGTCAAACTTTGAAAGAAGAAGTAGTACCAGTATTATGCAAATCATTCTCAAAAATTTAAAGAAAAAAGAGCACCCTAACAAATTTGGTTTATGAAACAAATACAGTCCTAATACCTAATCCTAAAATCTAAATACATAAAACCTAAACTACCTAAACCAGGAAAGCAAAGAAGCATAGAAGGAAAACTATAGAATAATATCATAGATGAATATCTATTAAAATACTAAATAAAATCTGATTAAATAAAATATTCACCCAAGAAATTCATCATGACTAAATTCCAGAGATTCAAGAATGGCTCAAGATTAGGAAAACAGTCAATATAATTAATCATATTCAAAATGAAAACATCCAAAACCACATAAATTTTAATAGATGCATAAAAAAGCTCTTTGAAAACATATAGCACTGATTGATGCTTAAAAAAAAGACCCAACATACAAAATATAGGCACATAGATTTTTTTTAACAAGTTTCCTATGTTACAGGTATAAACTAGAAACTTTTCCGGTAAGTATGAGTATGTAACGATGCCTACTTTCCCCACTGTTACATGATACAGTACTGGGAATGGGAGCAATGGCCATCAAACAAATCAAAGGCATAAAAAGGAGATAAAATGATGTCTCTTCGCTAATGATTTAAATTAAATTTTAAAAAGAGAATTTTGAAACAGGATTTACCAGAATCAAAATCCAATATATGTCAGGGGTGTGACTTTAACCCAGTTCTTTCTGAGCCAAGGCCATGCTTCTTCCTATAGCTTTGTCCAGTACCTATATTTTGGTGTCTTCTGAATGACAACGTAGTCGCTAACCATTTTTCTTTAATATTACACGCTCTTTATTTTCTGTCTATATTTTTTCACTGCCCAATATAATAAATTTGTTTCATGTAGTTCTTTTAAATGTTACTTTGTGCCAAGTTTTTCTATCTCTACAATATTTTACTGAAGTCATTTGAAGGTGTGCTTACTGCTGGTGTTCTCTTTGTATACATAAAACCAAGCCAAAACTTGCCAGTCAGAAAATACAGCCAGAAAAGAATGAAGATCATATATCAATACTGAAAAAAAAATACCCTCTGAAGTTAGTTTCCTTCTTGGTGTTTACACTTATTTCCATGGAAACTGCACATGAGTTTTTGAGTATTGAATTTAACCCTAGGATATGTACACAAGTAACTAGAAGAGAGGGAAGGTGATTATTTTACTTTTTAAATATATATATTTCTCTCTCTCTCTCTCTCTCTCTCTCTCTCTCTCTCTCTCTCTCTCTCTCCCTCTCTCTCTCTGTCTCCCTCCCCTCTCCCTTCTCTCTCTTTTTCTCCTCTTCCTCCTTTTCTCTTCATCTTCCTCCTCCTCTTCCTTGTTCTCATCCTTCTCCTTCTTTTCCTCTTCCCCCTTCTCCCTCCTCCTTATCTTCCTCCTCCTTCTCCTTCTTTCTTCTTCTCTCCATACACAGAAGTGTATACATGATACAAATATACATGCTTCATCTATATAATCTAAATAAGGTAATTCTTATGTTTTAGGAGCTCTGTGCTATACCTGGAATCAAGAACTTAGCCAGCTCCCTACTCCCTGTTGAATCAAGCCCAGGCTCTTCAATTTGTAACTCAATATGATCAGTTATGTCATTCTAACTTACCTTGTCAAACGTATTTCTTATTTCCCAAAATGTGCTTCACTTTGGCTAGGTAGCTTCCATTCTCATTTCTCCTATGTACCTGTCACTGCTAGAGTCTAAGTGTTGCCCCAATGGAATAGGCAAGAGCAGGACCACAGTAGACTTTTGCTTACTGTAGTCTGGAACTGATAAGTCCTCTTTACATTGGTGTTTGTACTGTACCCAATGATCATTGGACAATTTCCCCAAAAAGGATTTGGAGGATCAAAGTGTTTTGGAGGTTGTACTTTACTGGCAACAGAGGAAAAGTATAATTTTATACACAGGTCTATTAGAAGAAAGACATTCATCAGAGTCTTCTATCTAAAGGGATAAAGATTTGGTATCTCCTCATGGGACTTGCAGAGAGAAGGAGGCCATAAACAATGGTTCAGTGTTCCCTGAGTGGTACAGGTTGATTCCTGTCATTGACCCTTGCACTGGGATAGGTTGTATGCTAGAAGGTAATGATGATCCCTGAGCTACCAGGATACAAATGACCATGCCATGCAAAGATCAGTGACTATTCTGACCTGTCATCATATATGTTATGACCCAGATGTTCCTGGTGCTATTCTCGTTCATTGTCACTTCTTTATAATGGGAAACCCACTCTCAGCTGTTAAATATTTGTCTCCATTTACATGTGGGCAAAATCATCAAGATCTGGAACTCAGTCCCTCTGAAGGAAGCTGTTGGAGCCTGGGATTTCTCCTCTTCGTTTTCCTTTATCTTTTCTCATTTCTTCACTTCTTCTGGGGTCCAATACAATTTTTTTGGAGGGGCAATTGGAGTTAAGTGACTTGCCCAAGGTTACATAGTGTTAAGTGTCTGAAGCCAGATTTGAACTCAGGTCCTCCTGACTTCAGGGC
Organism: Pseudocheirus occidentalis; assembly: GCA_028646575.1. Taxonomy (NCBI): domain Eukaryota; kingdom Metazoa; phylum Chordata; class Mammalia; order Diprotodontia; family Pseudocheiridae; genus Pseudocheirus; species Pseudocheirus occidentalis. Next base: position 11,054 of record JAQQSW010004607.1, on the reverse strand, counting down.
CAGTGCTCTAGTCACTGCACTACCTCGTCACCCCCAGTACATTTCTTCTTATTGTTTCCACTGTTTTCCTACTTGTTGTTTTTTCTTTTATTGACACTAAGCTCTACTAATGGTTCCTATGACTGGCTTATCACATTCCTGAAATCAGTGTTATAGAGTAATGGTCATTTTAAGTAGCAGAAACTTCTCTAGAAAACTTTTAGAACCTTGCTACCTAGGAGAAACCTCTCTAACCCACAGAGAATAGATGAACTTTTCCTCCAAAGATAATGAAACCAACCTCAAGAATAAGTTGGTAGAAGTCTACGACTTTAACCATTACTTCCTGGTTACCTAAGTACTGTTGCGCTTCACTAGTAGGTGATGAAATATCAGGCACCCCTCCTTCAGGATTGTTAGACACTTAATTTTTATTTATCTTTATTTGTTTGTTTATTTATTTGTTTGTTTCTTTATTTTTTTTTGCAGAGGAAGGTGGTTATTAGACTTCCTAGAGGAAGCAGGTACGGTGCTCACTAGGAACACCCACACTGATACAGAAGCAGGAGTGAGGTTATAGAGTTCTGTTCTTCTTGTTAGACTTAGGGTTAGTTCAAATTCCTCACTTTTTCCCCACATTCCCTCTTTATTCAGATTACACAAGCATGGTAGTGAGGATAAGTGACCAGGACTTGACCTCTAGGGTCAGAACTCTTTGTCACCTCCCTGGTGCCGCGATGGAAATTGTCATAGTAAAATAAGATAAGCAAACTTCCCAACTCTTGATTATCTCCCACAAACTCTTATGGGAACAAAACAAGATACCATAATATCCCCTCTTACAATTTCCTCCTCTTCTTTTTAATAACAGTTGTGCTTCCACACTTCTTTCTCATATCAATTCTTCCCCTCATCTATCTCCCCTTTAAGTAAATATGGGAGGGAAGTGTTATACACTTCTGAACAGCACACCATAGTAACAAATATGGAAGCAAATAAACTGTACTCAACAGCAGTAATGCTGTATTTTTATTAAATATCCTTCCCATGCTATTTCTAAGCAAATTTCCTTTTAACTGTTAGTCTACTAGTGTACAATTTCATGACAATCTAAAACATTATCATTAAACTAGTCTGAGTCCATTAGAGAAAGTCTCTTCTATTATTAATACTTTATGAAATCATGTAAATATTGAATTCCGTAGAGAATCCCACATTTGACCTCATCAGCACATTTAGCCCTGGGTTTTCTAGGTGTGTATGAATGCAGATTTATCTTTAATTTCTAATTTTATAGGGTGGCCTGAGGTCACTGATAATGTGACTGGTCATTTCACTTACCCAGCATCACACTGTGTGTCAGAGGCAAGACATAAACCCGCTTCTTCCTGATTCTGTGACTGGCGCATAATCCACTGTACCATCCTGCCTCTTTCCTCTGTTGTGTAAGCTTTCCATGCTACTAACATAAGAAACACATCATAGACTGTCTTTTTTATTTAAAAAACAAAGAATCACTTTTTGAAAGGGTTTGCTTAGTAAAGCCTCTCTGGTTGTTTTTTTTTCTACATTGTGAGATTTTTCTAGCTGTTAATTATTAACTTTTCCTCAAAAGAAAACTTCCATTGTATAAGGAAAAAAAATCGGTGAGCACAGTACACGTGATATAAATCACTTTTATGTCTGTGAAACAGCTGAGTTTACATTTTTATTGCATTGTTTGAAAAAGTATCTTTTCATCTGGAAAGAATCAGTTTAAAATGTGATTGTCAACACAAGTAAACCAGTTTTCTGCTTAAAATGGCTGCTGGTGAAGCTAAGAACTCTAATTAAGCCAGGATTTTCTTTACAGGTTTTAGTTACTAAACCTGGAGATTTCATCTCAGATATGCAAATATATGTAGGTATTGCATAAATGGCATGTATACATGTACTGCATATGCACATGTACATATGTCTCTACCAGGCAAAGTAAATTAGACTTCATAAATAAAGAAAATTATTTTTGTTTAGATGGAAATAAACAGATAATGAGCAACAAAATTATAATGGATAGAATTTATATTTATTAAAAGCAATGTGGTGGTACTTATTAAAATTATGCTCCAAATAATACACAGTTAGAAAGCATTAGTTAACGGGAAAACATTTTTGCTTCAAAAGTATACATCTGCTAATTAATACAATTCAAATTGTTTTAGAAAGATATTTTTGAAAGAAAATTTCAACTGACTATCTTCTGGTAATATGGATTGAAGTTAGATCAAATAGCTTAATGAGAGCATAGGTCAATTTGAAATTCATACTGAAATGCTAATCCCAGTCATTTCTTTCCATTCAGTAAATAATGATATACATGGGATCAGGATCCTCCAGTAAGCCTTCTTGCTTCATTTGATTTTAATTTTTATTATTAAATGAAAATTAATATATAGATGTAATTGACAGCTTTCATTGTTGTTTGGTTCTATCCAACTTTTTTTGATCCCATTTGCGGTTTGCTTGGCAAAGATACTTGGAGTGGTTTGCCATTTCCTTGTCAAGCTCATTTTATAAATTAAGAAACTGAGGCAAACAGGGTTGAGTGACTTGCCCAGGGCCACGCAGCTAGTAAGTGTCTGAGGTGAGATTTGAACTCAGGTTTTCCTGACTCTGCACACAACGCTCCATCCATTTTGTCACCTGACTTATAATTGGCAGCTACACAAACTCTATTGTATCCAGTAAGGTCTGTAGCCAGTGCTTCACTGACATTCTTTACCTTTAAAAAACAGTACTCCATCCCAAATCACTGTTTTTAACTTAAATATACATTCAGAAGAGTTGTTGTTGTTGTTGTTTAATAAGACCGTTATTACTGCCAAAATGCGTAAGCTGTCTAATCTTTGTGCTTTAGCTCAGGCTTTAAACAATGAGCTTAGCACCCATGATCTAGTATGTTTTGTTGTTTTCATCACTCTCAGGAGCTAGAAGATCTTTATGGAGCAAGAGTTCTAAAGAATCCATTGTTGATTGGATCGTTGGGGCAAATTACGTGAATTATGTACAGTATCAAGCATTTTTTTTTTTACCATTTACCGTATGTATCTAAATGGTAAAAAAAGAAATTAAGACACTGTGTTGTTGATCAGTTTTTCCATGGTATTTTACTCCATAGAGGTTGGTAGGGGGAGAGTCCAAGAAGGAGCAAGGTTTGTGATTTTTTTTTCTTATTTTCTGGAAGCAAAACAAATTTACTAGTTGCCATTTATCCAGGCAAAAGCAAATGCTGCGAAGGATCTTTGGAAGAAAGGAAGGTGTTTTCTTGATTAAAATTCAGAAGAGTCCATCAGTTCCCAGAAAATATCACTGGAGGGGTTTTAAATAGTTCAAACAACTCATGTCATTGTCCCTTATTAGCCTATTAACTTTACTAATTGGCATTTTTATTCTTTTTCACCAACAATTTCTATTGTGTTTCACAAAGTGCTATTACATAAGCAATTTTCAGACAAAAACAAAGGTATAGATTGAATGCTACACTGTGAAGCCCTCTTACCTTGGTAGTTGCCCCCAGAAATACCTTCTTCCCATTTCCCATAATCTTTTTGACTTTTTTATTCTCCTTTTTCCTAATTTTTCAAACATAATCATCTTGGCTAGAAGTCTGGCGAATCCTAGCCATGAATATAAGAGCAAATTCTATTTGAGCTAAATGGTTGGCTTCTCAAGCTTATTCTTAATTTTTGATTATTTTATTTTCATCCCAACCTATGTGCTGGTTCCAGGTGAACAGTAATCATTGGGCACAGTGAATGAATGGATCCTGTTGTCTGAGAAATATGAGATGGAATTGTAGGGAAAAAAGACATGCCATCTAAGCATTACATATCAGTGGAGTTCTAGTGCTAAAGAGCTTTTGAAAATAGAAGTATTCTGTCTAGTTCCATGTTCTCTGTTCCACGTTCTCATACATGCAAATGGTATCTTGGTAAAAGTGCTTCTTCTTCCTCTGTGTTGCTCTGAGGAAGAATATATTCTTTCTCTAAAAAAACAAACAACCAAAAACCCCCAGTGACTCTTCCTATCTTCTTTATTTTGGGGATGACATGGTCACTAATTATTTTAACCAAATATTTTGCAAACTGGTTGTTAAAAAAATTTAAGGCACGGATAATGCTTTATTGTATAACTAAATTTTCTATTCATTTTCCCATCTGTAAAACCATGAATGAGAGGAAGTATAGCTATATTTGATGGAAACCTAGATCTCTGAATCAGTTCTAGAATGTATTGGATGGAAATCAGTCCACTGAAGATGACCTCAAATCAAATACCCCCTCTGACACATACTGTGTTTGACCCTGGGAAAGTAAATTTAGCCTCTGATTGCTCCCAAACAGTTAAGATGATGAATTATAAATAAATTATTGATTTGTGTCAGAGGATAGTTTTTAGCTCCTAAATTCTTTGAAATCACAGTGCCACAGGGGAGAAAAAAGCAGAACCAAAAAGTAAATTATTCTAAAAAAGCATATTGAAAACCGTGTTTATCATGAAATGAGTGGAGGGAAGTGGCTTGCTTTTCATGAGGGCCAAACCAGTAAAACAAGTTTAGTTCTAGGCAATATGAGGACCCCTTAAGGAGTGAGAGGAAGGGGATGGGAAGATGGGAGATGGAAAGGAAGCACTGGTTTTAAAAATTAGTAGGTCCCAAATGTTTTTGTAGGAATTCATTAAGAAATTCAAATACATTATGATTGGTTTTATGATAAATCAAAAACAGTTTAAGTGATAAATATTTTATAGTTATTAAAAGGGAATGTTTGCCATCTTTTCTGTTTTTGTGACATACACAAACTAGTTATAGTACTTACAGCTGGAAGGGAACACAGACAATTGTCATCAGTTGGTGAGGCTATACAGTTATTAAAAAGTAGTGTGGTCTCAAGTGATCTATAAATAGGAATGAGGTGCCTGAAGAAGCAAAGACCCCCATCTGGCAGTCTCTGCGGATAAACGTTCCATGACGGGAACTCTTTGTTGAGAATTGTTGGTGATGGCGGCAGTTTCCAGCTTTAGATAAGAGCTGCCCTTCTCAGGTAATGCCTTCGATCAGAGACCAGATGACAGACTGGTGACCGCAAGTTTTTCAGGTGCTGTATTTGCTCAGTAATCCTTCTGTGCCAATCTTTCCTAAATAGTAAGCAGGTCCCATCAGTAATGGGTATCAGCCATTGAGCTCATAATATTTGTCATATATCAGGTTACTGCTTTGCTACTCCTGAGTGATGAATGGATGCTGTTACGCTTTGAGAAAATAAAGTAATGCCATAAATATGCTCAAACTATCAAAGTAGGTTTTTATTTTTCCTTTTCTTGAGAAATATATCACTGTTCTAGAAAAGCAAGTCTTATCCTTTTGAGATACATAGAACAACGCACTTTAAGTTAATGTTTGTAGTCACTTGGAGTCTCACATCAAACAAATTATTCTGAGGGAATCTAGTACATAGTTTCACCTTCTGAGTTTAAGATAGCTTATTTTTTGTTTTTGTTTTGCATAAGCCTTCTGATTAAAACAGGCATGCATGCAAAGATTTAGTCACAGAAGACATTTCTTTGCATGTGAAAGAAACCAAATAGGGACTTTATGTGTTCAAATGACATCACACAAAAATCTATTCACTATAACCATAACCAGACACATTTTTCTATTATAAGATATGGTAGACTTTATTTTTCTAAAGCAATGTTTTTTAAAGCCTTTTTTTGGTTTATTTCATGGTACCTTTTGTAGTTTGATGAAGACTATGAATGCCTTCTCAGAATAAGGTTTTAAAAGGCATGAAATAAAATAAGTAGGCTTCAAAAGAAGCCAAATAGATCAAAATACTCCAAAAATAAATTTCATGTAACCCAGGTTAAGAACCTCTATTCTAAAGCTTTCTAAAATTTTGACATGCAGAACAAAAAATAAACTCTTACTGTATGTTTAAATTAATTTTATTACTTTCATATAAATATAATTTATGTAAAGGATTATATTGATATTTAATGAGGATGAACTATACCTTTATTGCTTTATATCACACTATTCTCTTATATATAATTTATTATAGTCAAATTAGAACTGTACTTTTTTTTACCATATGTTCTTTATATGAGAAGCAGTAAGAATACCAGTTTAGCTGGTCCACAGTATGTACGAAATTCTATCATTTGTAATAAAGTTGGGAAACAGGTTTGGGTGAATTTGCGAAGGGCATTAAAGGACAAAGTTTTTGTTTGTCCAACAGATAATAGGGAACCGTCACAATTTATTGAGTAGAGTACTGACACTGTCATATCTTTACTTTACGAAAATTGGCTTGGCTTCACAACCAAGGATGAATTGGAGAAGAGAGAGATTTGGGAGGCTAATGAGAAGATTACTGTAATAGTCTAGGCAAGGAAGAGATGATTAAGGCCTGAGCTAAAGTAGTGACTATGAGTAGAGAGAAAGGGACAAATGGAAGGGATTTGTAGAAGTATAAATGACAAGATACAGAAACTGATTTGATATGTGAGATGAATTTGATATGATCAGGATGAATGCATGAAAAAAGCATGTATTAAGCACTTCCTGTGTGCTAAGCACTGAGGACACAAATAGAAAAGGTTAGAAGATCACTGCTCTCAAGCAGCTCCCCTTTTAATTAGTGGGCACAACACATAAAAGGAAATTCAAATGCAAAGCAAATAGAAAATCAAAGGGTTCAAGTGATGGAGTGGAAGGCAAGGCCCCACAGGTCCTTGGGTTATTCAAGTAGCTAAGATGGTAGTACCAACAGACTACTGGTTGTAGAGACAAGGCAGATGGTAAGGTCTATTACTTTGCCATTAATCAAATGAAATGTAGTTGTAGTCTTGCAGACTGAATTGGCAGGGACAGCTGCTCCTGGAACAGACAGAATGTGTGAAAGTCACCTATGATGACTCTGGGAGCCAAGATGGCAAAGTAAGCAGTAAGTCACTTTCATTGTCCTTTGTTGACTATGAAAAACCCAAAGAATATTGCTCTAGGAAAAATCCTGAAATAGTGGAACCAGAAGAAAGGTGAGGTACGGCAGTCTTTTAGCCCAGGAAGCTAGAGGATTTAAGGCTTAGATCCCTCTTACTATGAATGATGGAGAACAGTACAGGACAGGAGGCATCCCAGCAAGCCAGTGGTAAGCCCCACCTCAGCAAATGAGCAGGAGATCTTAATTAAGCTCCATGGTAGTAGAGCAGGCAAGTGTCAATACCAGGCACACACCAGCCACTGCTACCAGCCTCCAGCTGTCAGTACTTGAGGCCCCAGCATGTAAAACCAGTAACCAGGCTCCCAGTACTGAGTGCAAGAAGCCTGGGACAGTATCCCCTGTGCCCCAGAAGCAGAGATCAACTTTAAAAGCCAGAAAAGCCAAATAATATGAGCAAAGAGCAACAAAGTAAAACAGTGACTATAGAGGAATGTCTTGCTGACAGGAAAGATCAAAACACAAATTCAGGAGAAGGCAACATTGTCAATATACCCATATCCAAAACATTAAAGGGGGAATATGAATTGGTCTCTGATCCAAAAAGCCTTCCTGGAAGACCTCAAGAAGGATTAAAAAAATCAGAGTGGTAGAAGAAAACCTGAGAAATTCTTTAAAAATACAAAGTGGAAAAAAGTACATGGAAAAAAACTCCTTTAAAAGTGTAATAAGCCAAATGGAAAAGGATGTACAAAAGCTAACTGAAGAAAATAATTCATTAAAAATTAGAAATGGGCAAGTGGAAGCTAATGACTAGGAGACATCAAGAATCAGTCAAACAAAATCAAAAGAATGAAAAAAAACAGAATAAAATGTAAAATACCTCATTGGAAAAACAACTGACCTGCAAAATAGATTCAGGAGAGATTAAGAATTATTGGTCTACCTAAAAGCAATGATAAAAAAAAAGAGCCTGGACAGCATCTTGCAAGAAATCATCAAACAAAACTCCCCGGAGGCCCTAGAACTAAAGTATAAATTAGTCGTTGAAAGAATCCACTAATCATCTCCTGAAAGAGATCCCAAATTGAAAGTGCCAAGGAATATTGTATCCAATTTCCAGAATTATCAGGTCAAGGAGAAAATACTGCAAAAAATGTCATAGAATCACGGTCAAGATTATGCAGGACCTTGCAGCTTCTACATTAAAAGATCACAGGGCTTGGAATATGATATTCTATAAGGAAAAAAAGTTTGGATTACAACCATGGATCAACTATCCAGCAAAATTGAGCCTAATTTTTCAGGGGAGGAGATGTACGTTCATTGAAATAGGGGGCTTCCAGATGTTTCTAATGAAAAGGCCAGAAACTCAATGGAAAAATTGATCTTCAAATACAAGACTCAAGAACAACATATTAAAAACAACAACACATGTTATTCAATAAGGGCAAATTGATTGCATCTCTACATGGGAAGATGATACTTGTAACTCTTGAGAGCTGTATCTTTGTTATAATATTTAGAAGGGATATACGTAGATGGGGGAAGTTTAAGGTGACTTGGATGTGATGCTAAAATATCTAATTAAGTGGTAAAAAGGGATTGTAATGAGAGAAGAGGAAAGGAGAAAGCAGAAAAGGGTAAATTATATCACATGAAGAAGCACAAAGACATAATACAGCAGAAGGAAAGCAGGGAAGGAGATGAACATTGTCTGAACTTTACTCTCATCAGATTTAGCTCAAAAAGGGAAGAGCATAGTCAGTGAAGTATAGAAATCTAACTGGCCCTACAGGCAGTAGGAGGGGGAAGGTGAAAGAAAAGGGAGGAGAGCATTGAAGGGAGGGCAGAACGAGGAAAGTGGTGGTCAAAAGTTGTAGACTTGTCTCTCATTCAAACCCTGTAAGCAGTCAAACAGTCCAGACAAGGGGGTGGGGGTGAGGGAATAAGGAGGTCAATATCCCCCTAGTGGCAATTTTCTTTCTAACCTGCCATTCTGTTAGAATCTGGGATAGCCAAGACCCTGGGGTCAGAAGAAGAAAAGAGGGTAGGGCAACTTGAAGGCAACTCACCCTAGGTGACTAGAAATGTGGTAGTGTCCTTAACAGAAAAAAGGAAGTTTGGAAGAAGGGTGAGCTGGAGGAAAGGGGGAAGATAACGAGTTCCTTTTTGTACATATTAAGTTTAAGATTCCTATGGACTGCAGATATGAAATGTCCCATATGTAGTTAGTGATTAGATGAGAGACCTCTCTTATGAGAGACATAAGTTGAGAGACAAAAGCTGGATATGTATATCTTGGAGTCATCAGTGTAGAAATTATATCCAACACCATTGGATCTGGTGAAATTACCAAGAGAGAATGTAGACTCAGAAGAGCCCAGGAGTTCAATGTGGATGATCATTGAGGACTAACATACTGAGAAGGAATGATCAGATCAATAGAAGAAGTAGCAGTGTCACAAAAAGCCAAAAAGAGAAACTGGGAAAGAGTATTGAACAATGAGCATCAAATGCAGAGAAATAAAGAAGGATGAGGATTAAGAAAAGACATCAGGCTGTCAATAAAGAGAGAAGTTTCAGTTAAGTGATGAGGTAGGATTGTGAATTACAAAGAATTGAGTAGGTAAGGGGAGAGTAAATAGGGACATTGAATGTAGATTTTTGTTTAGGTGTTTAGCTAAGGAAGAGATAAAGAGGTATAGGAAAGAACCTTGGGAGATTCTAGGGTCTAAGGAAAATTTTTTAAATATGGGAGAGAGCTATGTGCTTGTAGTGATCAGGGAAGGATCCACCAGACAGGGCTAGATTGAAAAGTAGGGAGATAGAGGGGATGATTGTGGGGTCAGTCTTCTACAGAAGAGAGGAGTGGATGGGAATAAAGGTAAATGTAGGAGAGCTGGCTTTTGTGAGAACAGCCACTTCTTCAGAGACTGTAGCCAGAAAGGAGAGAATGGGGGAATTATGTGAAGAGCTTGTGAGATATAGAGAAGGGAAGAATATGGAACATGTTGGCAATGACTTCTTTCTCTTACTGTAAAGGAGTGAGATAAGATTCCCTACCCCCAACTCTGCACAATTGAGACAATCACAGAAAATGAGATTTGAAGGTAGTAGCAAGATGTTAAAATATCTGCAAAACTGCAGTGACCCAGTGATCCCTTTATGAAGTTTAGACCCTCTTTTCTACTCGAATTAAAGGTTCAGTCTCACTGAATAAGGGGAAAATGAAGAAATCTTTGCAGGACTTTAAATAAAGGTAAAGGCTGGAAGAAGTTCCAAGTTAACAGAGAGCAGGCTTGAGAGTGCTTTGTGGAGGAGACTTATTGGAGGGAAGAGCAGAGTAGAGTATTGTCCCTCCCCTCCCTAAAAGATATGGAGGGGAGACTTCCAGGGGTGGAGCCAAGATGGCTGCGTAGAAGCAGCAGCATCCCACAGCTCCCACGCAGCCACCCTAAACTCACAAAAATATGATGCTGGACAAATTCTAGGACTCTCAAACTCAAAAAATATAAGAAACACATTTCTTGAGGAAGGCAGCTCAGCAGCAGGGGATCATCATGGCAGGATGGGAGCCGAGGCTGGCCCAGCTACCTTGGCCGGGCCCTGGGCGGTAGGAAGAAGCCAAGCCACGGCCAGTCTACAAGAGAGAAGAGCTACAGCCTCCAGCATCTCTACATCTACCAAAGTGTAAAAAACAGGGATTAGAGAAAGGTGTGAAAAATAGGGATTAAAGACAGGCAGCTGGCAGGAGGGGCGCATCCCAGGCTGGGAGCTGAGACCAGCCCAGCCTGAAACTGCCATGTGGCCAGGCTTCAGGGCAGCTGGGAGGAGCCTAGCCTCCCAAGCTGCAGAGTGAGAAGATCTAAAGCACCTGGAGCAACACACACATCCACTAAGCCAGGATTAAGGTCAGTGAAAGTGAGTGAAGCTTTCAAGCTAAATTTGGGGGAGGAAAAGCAGTATGGCCAATCTACACCCGGGGGCAAGGAAGCAGAGGGGGAAAGGCAGAAACTGCTGTAACCTGCGGATGTCCCCACTGGGCTGCTTCAGAGCCCCTGGCCTGTGGATCCTGCAAGGGGAGAGGGTGAG
>JAQQSW010004606.1:0-14401 GCA_028646575.1 Pseudocheirus occidentalis | reverse complement strand
TAAAAAATAGAATAAACCATACATTTAAAAAGCTTCCTCTAATTAAAATGTCCAATTTGGAATGAAATCAAGAATAATAATGATAACAATGCTTGATAAATGAGTTTTTTAATCCCATCGAAATATTTTCAGAATAAGACCACATCACTTCATTCAGTAAGAGTAAAGTCTGAAATCAGGAACATGCTGTTGAATTTCCTGAATATAACCGAAAATTCTCCACCTCCATAAGGAGCCTATGAAATAAACTTGAAAATGGAAACAAAAGGCCCTCTATGGGCATCATTCACGTGATCTTAATCAAAACTCTATTGACAATAAAATTTTGAACCAGTGGCTAAGTTAGGTGAAATCATTGTGGAAAGGGAAGTATGTAGGATGGCAATTCAGGATCAGGTTATTCCCACCAGAAATCATAAGAGATTATACTTAAGTGGCTTGGATTTACTGAATAATGTTAATTTATGTAAGGAAACAGCAGAATCTGGGTAACAATGCACCATTTCAGGTTGTAAAAATGTAGTATTAAATACTTACTAGGACATGACCAGGTAGCTAGATTTATGGATATATGAATCTTCTTGCTTTTCTCCGAGTTAAAAAGGGACAAATTCCCACATTATAAATATAGACTTTAAAAATATCTTTGAGAATTAAAAAAAGTAAAATATTAAAACAAAACAAACCCTCACTCACAATTACCCAGATGTAACCTTGACCAATAAAAATGCAAAGGTATTTTTAATTAATGTCACCCTTCCAAGCACTTATAATCTCTAAGTTATGAAGAAAGAATATCTTTCCAAATATATAGAGACTGTAAAGAAGAGATCAAAATCATACGGAAACACCATAAGGGCTTCTAGAGGATTACCAAGAATGCTTTTGATGAACTTACATTTACTTTTGTTCAATTACAAAAAGCAATTATCTTATCCACCTTTTCAATAAAGGGTTACTAGGATATTCCAGAACATTTCATTTTTCAACACCACCAAAAAATATGAGAATGGCAAGGTAATGATGATGATTTTGATCCAATAAATCATTCAATAAACCTTTATTAAGCACCTACTATGTGCCAGGCACTGTGCTAAGGGCTAGGAACACAAATATAGAACAAAAAGATACCAGAATCTGCCCTCCATGAGCTTTCAGTCTAATAACAGAAGACAAAATGAAGCTGAGAATCAGTGGTTGGGAGAGGTAGGAAGAAGATATATTTATCTTAGGAGGTCATGGAGAAATGAGGCAGAAAAGTCCCAATGTAGTGCAACTGTGTGAGAAATTTGCAGAAGTTTGAGATGAGGTTTCTCTTTAAAAGGTGAGTTTGGAGTTCATGGACCCCCCCCCCCCTACAATCAGGTGGGAGTACAAAAGCTGATGAGACCTTATAGGATAAAAAGGTTAATCTAATAATGAGCTTCCTGAGGCATTATGGAGAAGTCAGTCAAATTCCAAAGTAGTGCATCCAGGAAAGAAATGAAGATGAAGATGATGATGATGATGATGATGATGATGATGATGACATTGCCCATATAAGTTGTCGAGTCTTTTCCTAATTCTCATTCTCACTGAATGAGTCAGGTCACTGATAGCTAGCTACATCTCCCTTAGAGCTCTGAGATGATGAGAATTGTTTTTCTAATTTTTAATTTAGCTCAATTATCTCCACTGATATGTCCTCTCCATTATTTTAAGTTGTTTATCAATTAGTGAGGCTTAATTAGCTTTTAGAAAGGGGTATTTTACTAACATATAGTAAGAATCATTGATTCAAAAACATTCTACCAGAAGACCATGACATACTTTTTTACCAATACATAAAGTCCAAGTGAAACTGTACTTATGCTTCAAGAACACATATGGCAAGAGAGTAACTCATAGCTTCTGGTTGCTAGAAGTACTTTTCTCCTTTTCCCACAGAGCTCCAAAAGTTCTCCTTAGGGATAAAGTGGTTTCTTTTCTGGGCTCTTATAGAGCCATAAAATTCCCTTCCCAAGTTGCATTGAACCTGTTCTCTGCTTGAGATATAGACACTGCTACAAGCCTCTGCTATTCCAAGGGGACAAAGCTAGGGCACCAATGAGAAGGTTGGATAATACAAAATGCTCCAGAGCCATTAAACCTTGTCAGGTACTCCTCCATCCAAAGGTGAAGGGGATTTATATATGAGGTTAAAGCCCAATAAATCTTCTTTCCCCAAATCCTCCAAGATGTCCTTGCTAAGAGTACTCCATCCTAATTCTTAGAATGTAATGTTCTCTCTTGGCTTGTGTTTGTACTAAGAATCTAAGTTTTTTTGCATTATAAACTAGCTGCTTCATTTTAAATAGTTCCACATAAGGTGTTCCTTCAGTTAATCAGAACAGGCTTCTTGTACAACATTTAAGATGATCAAGGACTTTTCATGCAATCTAAAGTCTTTGTTAATTGATTGAGAATTGTTTTTTGCCTTTAAATTTAGCATCTAAATAATTTTTGTAGGGTAGGGTAGTTCATCTATTGATTCAAAGAACCACTTTCTCTGCACCCTATTCCCTTCCCCACTTCTCCCCCCACCCGCCACATTAGTAATCTTGCTAAGCATAAAAATAAGAGTAAGGACTTGTGAATTCAGTGATAGAGGGACCTTTTTCATGAGAATATTCTTTTTGTCAGTGCAGATTTACATGTTTCCTATAACTTGTAGTCTTAGGAAGTGGCCTAGAACACTGAGAAGTCAACTTGTTTGCCCAGGAGACACAATCAGTATGAGTTGGAAGTGAAACTACTACAGCTAACAATGATGCTAATAATAATCATAACTCATTGTTACTGAGGTTTTATGATTTACAATGTATTTTCCTCATGATGATCCCATGAGTAGCTAGGTGATGCAATAACTAGAATTCTGGCCTCGGAGACAGGAAAATTTGAGTTCAAATCCTACCTTAGAAATTTACTGTCTCTTGTGGCTCTGGATAAGTCACTTAATCCCCCCTTTCCTCAGTTTCCTCATATATAAAATTGGCATGATCATAGTATCTATGTCACTGTGCTCTGGTAGATACCAAAGGAGAAAACACAGAAATTAATTTGCAAACCTTAAAGTATCATATGTATGCTATTATTATTGAATCATTATTATTAAACAGAGAGGACAGATATTTTGTTTTCTCTATTTTATAGATGAGGAAATTGAAACTTAAGTTTTCATTACAAGTCATCAGCTAAGTAATGAAGTTCTGAAGGTACATCCATTCATCATTCTACCACATCACAATTAGATAAAGAAAGGGTCAAGAAATCATGAATCTAATTCTTCATTTATGAAATGGCCACCAAGTTAATATTGACAAGATCATTTTGCTTCAACTTATGGCATGTGAAATAAGTATAGAGCATAGTACATTTTGTGAATTAATGAGATTTAAAAATCCTTCCACAATAGAGTTCCAGCAGCTCTTGAGGTATATTTTATAACATAATTTCTTGTACTGCCTCCTCCAATAGCACTAAGCTAATAAGTCACTTTGCTGAATTGAATTGGATTGCATATTTGTCTTGACAAGTTTTTCATTAAATGTACAGAAATAAGTAGCATTTGGCTAATTATTTTTAAACCCCCTCAGTGTCATGCCTTCGTCTTTCCTTCCCCCTCATAGCACTGCATATGTAATATACCAATCTCCAACAGTTTCCAGATGGCAGCATAAATTTTCAGGTTAAGTGATATTAAAAATAGATAATATCATGGACCCCATGAGTCTCTCCAGAAAGACTAAACAGTCACAATAGGGAATATCATTGTTTTGGTTTGCTTTGTGAGGCTTTATGTACTCAGCTGCTCCTCACCCCTGCTTTTTACTGCAGTGGGACTCAGATCATTCTGAATTCCAGTTCCACATCACTTCCTATCCTCTATACTTTCTAAGCCCCATGCCACACAAGTCAAGAGAAACACACTCTTCCCAGGTGCACTGTGATTTCTGAATGTATCTACTCTCAACAATTCTTTGAGGCCATATCTCTTGAAGTAGTAATTCAGCATTCTGGATTGTTGATAAGTGAATTCTTGAAATGGAGGGGGAAAATATTGCTTTTCAATGCTATTGTCAAATTTTACTTGCCAATTTTAGCTGTTGCTGGTCTTCATGAGTTCTTTGGAAACAAGTTAATGGAAGAATGTGAATAATGTAGTAAATTTAGTCAAGGATGAAAGGGTTTAGATAATTTTTATGATGCAGTTAATGCCCTTGTTATGTACATGCTAAATCAGAGAAGTAACAAGTCTACAGAGAACAAAATGTATATTTAGTCAGGAGCATTCTAAGTGAAAGAATGAAATTATTTTGGACTTTTAAAATAAATGCTAAAATTATATCTCTTTTTGTAAGTATATTCAAATTATTTCCCTTCCCTTCCTAACCAAACACAGAAGTAATATTTTACATTCTAAATATATTAAGAATAAGCACTACAGCTAAAATATGCTAATTTTTCTGAAGAACTTAATCTACCTAAGTTTCATGGTCAAAGTAACCACTTGTCTAGCTCCCCAAAAGATGTGTAGGTGAGAAAATATTTCTTCAGCCACAAAGATTACTTCAAATAACCAATAGGGGCTGAAAAAATGCCAAAAAATATTCAAAGGCTGTTAAAACTTAGAGACACTCATTTCAGCCCCTTTTCAAATATATCACACAGTTAGTTTTCTCATCATTCTGTACAGGTGGAGGCTGGAGAATATCCAGCTCTCCTTCTTCTGCTATATCTTATAGCAGTAGTTGGATGGTGTTCACACTATCTGGAACCCAAATGTGTGTGCCAAGCTCCAGGTGTGGTCCAAGCAGTCCTCTGTGGGTTGCCATAATAACCTTTTCGGATTTCTGCTTCATTCATCTATTTAGAAATACCAGTTGGCTGTTTGCTTTCTTAACAACTACCAGACACAGAGCTGATGAGCTCTAAGTGTCTGTCTGTGATCAGTGCCTGATACTCTTCCTGATATTTGCCTTCCTTACTATCCAGAAGATATTTAGGGCAACATTTCTTTGTCGTGATTACATACTTCTAAGTGTTAGGTTACATGTGAGAGCCATCAGATCCCTTTCTGGGATTTGCAGTATGTTCAAATTTCTTTTCTATCTTCATCATAGGATGGTTCAAGATTTTGGGAAATGTCTTTTTTCAGGAGAGGAAAAAAATGAATATGAAGTTAAGAGTAATGTCAAATTTGTTTTTCTTTTAGAAACTCCATTGTTTAGAATTCTCAGGATAAGATGGTCATATGAGAGGTCTTACACATGCACCAACAAAAACTGAAAAAGGACACTCTACTGAAGAATCAAGAAATCAAAGAGAAACTACAGTAAGAACCTTTGTACAACCCAAAAACTGTAGAAAAAGATAGCTCGAAATCTGTATACTCTGGGAAAAATGATCCTACCAAGGAAATGATTACAAGTACAGATAGATAAACTGAAAGTGGCCAGCTTTCAGGATAGAGATTCTCTAGAAGCCCTGAAGCCTGCTTTGCATTGTAACCTGGGAAAGGGAGACCGAGTGAACCAACAAGAAAGCTACAGAGGGATCAGAAACCCATAACACTCTGACTATAGACATAGAAATGGGAATCAGTAGTTCTCTGATTGGGATGTCCTCTGGATTAGGGATAAACCAGACAAGTGTTTTCAGAAATATGTGTTCTAAGCTACCTCAAGGGGCCTAGACCAAGTGAAGGGGAAATCCAAGTCAGGAATCCAGGAAACTGAAATCAGTAGTAAATAAAGGCTGACCATACCATCTAAGAGGTTAAGAGGAGATGGAAGCAGACCCAGATCAAGAACTGAGTCTGGGCATGTGAGTAAAGAGAAGGCACCAAAAATTATGGTGAAATATTCTCAATTAGGAGATACCAAAGAGATATATCCAGAAAAAGAGAATAAGAAAGAAAAAGTCAGGGAAAAAAATCTCAGCAAATGTATTATGAGAATATCTGGTAGAAATGAAGGAGAGGGAAAAACTCTAACTGAAATTAGAAATCTGAAGAAAAAAAGTTTAGAAGGAAAATAAAGCATTTAGAACAGACAGCAGAAAAACTTTATAGGCTAGGGTCTGCTTTAACTACAAGCTGCAAGATCTGGGGTTAGTTGGTTTGAGAGGCTGTCATGGCCCCAGCCACAGGAACTTTTATACACTGCCCCCTCCCCCCCTCCCTGCCCAATAGTGAGGGGAGTAGGGTATCTGAGCAGTGGAAGATTGAGGGAAACTGAACTAGTAAGGAACACCAGACCCAGCTGTGCTGCAGCACCTGGGGCTAGAAGGAGCCAGCCCACACCCTGTGAGTGTAGAAGGAGGGGGGCAGAAAGCTCCTGGCTGTGGCCACTTAAAGGAGGTTGGAGGTTTGGCTTTGGTTCCAGGTTACACAGGAGAACTGAAAGTCTGGGGCAAGAAGCACCATCCCTCATACCCCAGGGTTAGGGGTGACTACAAAAATTAAGCTAGTACTACAAAAAGATGCACAGACAAAAGAGAATCCAACCAGAGAAAGTTATTATGACAATAGAGAAGACTACTGTTCAATTTTAGAGGAGGATATTGAAGCAAAGAAACAGTCTTCTACCCCAAAGAGTAATGTCCGATGGTCACTTGCCCAAAAAGAATTCATAGAAGAACTTTAGAAATCAAATTAGAGAGATGGGAGAAAAACTAAAAAAAAAAAAGAATAATCCAAAAAACCCAAGAAGATTAAGGAAAGGAAAGAAACCAATTAGAAAAGGAGATCCAGAATCTTTTTTTGTTTAGTTTATTTTTAGTTTTCAACATTCACTTCCATAAATTTTATATTTTCTTCCCTCCCCTCCATCCCTCCCCAAGATATCATGCAATTTGATACAGGCTCTACATATAGATTCTAATTAAACATATTTTCACATTCATCATGTTGTATAGAAGAATTACAATGAATGGGAGAAATCATGAGGAAGGAAAAAAAAATAAAAGCAATCTGTTTCACTCTGCATTCAGACTCCATAGCCCTTTCTTTGGATGTGGATGGCATTTTCCATCATGAATCATTTGGAACTGTTTTAGGTCTTTGCATTGCTGAGAAGGGCTAAGTCTATTAAAATCAGTCATTGCACATTGTGGCTGTTACTGTATACAGTATTCTCTTGGGTCTGCTCACTTCACTCAACATCAGTTCATATAAGTCTTTCTAGGTTTCTCTGAAGTTCTCCTGTTCATTATTTCTCATAGCACAATAGTATTCCATTACATTCATACATCACAACTTGTTCAGTTGTTTCCCAATTGATGGATATCCCCTCAATTTCCTGTTCTTGGCTACCACACAAAGAGCTGCCATAAATATTTTTTGCATATATGGTCCTTTTCACATTTTTATGATCTTTTGGGGATACAGCCCTAGAAGTGGTATTACTGGGTGAAAGGGTATGCTCATTTTTATAGCCCTTTGGACATTGTTCCAAATTGCTCTCCATAATTGTTGAATCAGTTCACAGCTCCATCAACAATGAATTAGTGTTCCAAATTTCCCACATCTTATCCAACATTTATAATTTTCCTGTTTTGTCATGTTAGCCAGTCTGGTGTGATGTAGTACCTCAGAGATGTTTTGATTTGCATCTTTCTAATCAATATCTAATTATTTTAGAGCTCTATTTTAGAGCTTTTTTTATATGACTATAGATAGTTTTAATTTCGTCCTCTGAAAACTGCCTGTTCACATCCTTTGACCATTTTTCATTTGGGGAAATGACTCATATTCTTATAAATTTGACTCATTTCTCTCTATGTTTTAGAAATGCAATCTTTATCAGCAGTACTAGTTGCAAAAAAATCTTTCCCAATTTTCTGCTTCCCTTCTATTCTTGGTTGCATTGACTTTGTGTAAAACCTTTTTAAATTTTATGTAATTAAAATTTCTCATTTTACATTTCATAATGTTTTCTATCTCTTGTTTGGTCATAAATTTCCCCATTCTCCATAAATCTGACAGATAAACTATTCCTTGCTCCCCTAATTTGTTTATAGTATCAACCTTTATATTTAAATTGTGTAACCATTTGGCTTTATTTTGGCATATGGTGTCAGACATCATTCTGTGCCCAGTTTCTGCCATACTATTTTCCAGTTTGCCCACTAGCTTTTGTCAAATACTGAGTTCTTATCCCAGAAGCTGGGATCTTTTGGTTTATCAAACAGTAGATTGTTATAATCATTAGCTACTATGTCTTGTGTGCCTAAACTATTCACCTGATGTACCCCTTTATTTCTTAGCCAGTACCAGGCAGTTTTGAGGACTGCTGCTTTATAATACAACTTAAGAGCTGGTATGACTAGGTCACCTTCCCTAGCATTTATTTTCATTAATTCCCTTGATATTCTGGACCTTTTGTTCTTCTAAATGAATTTTTGATATTATTTTTTCTAGCTCTGTAAAATTTTTTTTGGTAGTGTGATTGTTATGGCACTGAATAAGTAAATTTATTTAGGTAGAATTGCCTTTTTATTATATTAGTTCACCCTACCCATGAGCAACTGATGTTTTTCTAGTTATTTATTTCTGACTTAATTTGTGTGAAAAGTGTTTTGTAATTGGGTTCATAAAGTTCCTGAGTTTGTTTCAGCAGGTGGACTCCCAAATATTATATAATGTCTACAATAACTTGAAATTGAATTTTTGTTTCTATTTCTTCTTTTGGACTTTGTTAGTAGTATATAGAAATGTCAATGGTTTATGTGGATTTATTTTATACCCTGCAACATTGCTAAAGTTGTTTATTATTTCAAGTAGTTTTTTACTTGATTCCCTAGGATTCTCTAAGTATATCATCATTATCATATTAATTTCTTCTTTGCCTATTTTAATTCCTCCAATCTCTTTTTCTTTTCTTATTGCTAAAGCTAACATTTCTAGTACCATACTGAATAACAGTGGTGATGATGGACATCCTTGTTTCACCCCCTTTCCCCCACATCTTTATGGAAATGCACCTAGCTCATCCCTATTACATATAATACTTATTGATGGTTTTAGGTAGATGCTTGTAGCAGCAAGCACCCCAGTATACCCAGGATGGCTGCTAACACAGGTTCTTATATCTGTTTTTCTAAAGGAAAGCAACTCAAAATGGGTAAACAATCTTCCATTAATCAATCAAACATATATCATTTATTTAGTTCAGGGGGAAAAGTCAACACCCCAAACTTCAGAGAATACAAACAGAAGTTATAAGCAGACAAAGAAACAGATCAGCAAATGGGCTTCCAGCCGTCTAACCATTATATCCATACCTAGTTAGTTGCCAGAGAGGGAAACATCAACATCTGGGTTTTCAAAGCTGGGGGCTCAATGGCTGCCCAGAGTCTCATCTGGTAAAATCACACAACTCTTTCCAAAGTGAGAGCCTTCTCCTGGATCAGAGAATGTTACAACCCTCTTGACCAACTGCCCAATCACAAAGTAATAAGGTGTGGGCATTCCTGAAAAACAAGCTTCCCCTCACAGGCTCCATATGACCACATTCAACCTATTAGGGGGCAGAGTATATTTTCAAATCAGGGAAAGTTCTCAGAGAAACTTAAGCCTGTCAAAAGGCCTGGGGGCAGGGAAGATCTTCAGATTCCCATAACAATGCTGCATATCATTTTATTTTATTTTATTGACTAGTTTGTTTACTTTTAGGTTACAAGATTCAGTTCTATAGTCACTTGAGTTTCAGATTTTTCTCCCCTTCCTCCCAACCCCCCACCCCCGCCATGGTGGCATACCATCATGTATAGGATCTGCAAACTCTTTCACATTGTACAATAGTCTGGTTGTATAGGTATTATAGCCAATGGAGTGAACAGTGAGAAAAGAGAAACAAAAGCCAAACATAGAAAAGAATGATAGCATGCATTGCTTCAGTCTCCTTTTAAACTCTGATCTTTCTGGGTCTTTCTCTCAATATAGACATCGGCTTCCATCCTGAGACTTGTAGAGTTGTCTTTTAACTGTCTGATGCTGAGAAGTGTCCAGTTTTTCAAAATTGGTCATCACACATATGATGTATCTGTGACTGTGTGCAAATTTTTCCTGGTTCTGCTCTTCTCACTCAGCATCAATTCATATAAGCCTCTCCAGGTAATTATGAAGTCAATCTCCTTCCCATTTCTTATAGCTGCATATCATTTTAAATAAGGTTCCATTTATTCCTGTGCTCTCTAGTGTTTTTAATAGGAATGGATATTATATTTTGTCATCATTATCTCATGATAAGTTGCTGTAATCTTTTTGCTGGTATTTTATTTAAAATGTTTGCATCTATATTCATTAGGGAAACTGATCTATAGCGTTCTCTGTTTTGACTCTTCCCAGTTTATGTTTCAGTACTATATTTGTATCATAAAAAGAATTTGGTAGGATTACTTCTTTCTAATTTCCCCAAATAGTCTGTATAATATTGAATTAATTGCTCTTTAAATGTTTGATAGAATTTCCTTCTAAATCCATCTGGCCCTGCAGATTTTTATTTCTAGGGAGTTTATTGATTGTTCAATTTCTTTTTCTGAGATGGGGTTACTTAAGTATTTTGCTTCCTCTTCTGTTAGTCCAGGCAATTTGTATTTTGGTAAATATTCATCCATTTCATAAAGATTGTCAAATTTATGGGTACACAATTAGGCAAAAATAATTTCTAATTATTATTTTAATTTCTTCATTGGTGGTGAATTCACTCTTTTCATTTTTGATACTGGTAATTGGTTTTCTTTTTAAAATCAGATTAATCAAAGGTTTATCAGTTTTTCATTTTTTTAATAAAACCAATTCTTGGTTTTATTTAATTTCAATTTTATTAATATCTCTTGGTTTTCAGTATTTCTAATTTAGCATTTAATTGGAAATTTTCAAGTTGTTCTTTTTATATTTTTTCAGTTGCATGCCCAATTTATTGATCTCCTTTATCTATATTTTAATTATGTATGCATTCAGAGAGATAAAACTTCCCCTAAGAATCACTTTAATTGCATCCCATAAGTTTTGGTATGTTGCCTCATTATTGTCATTTTCTTGAATGCAGTTACTGATTGCTTTTTGTGATTTGTTGCTTGACCCACTCATTCTTTAGGATAAGAGTATTTAGTTTCCAATTAGTTTTTAGTCTATCTTTCCATGGCTCTTTATTATATATAATTTCTATTGCATCAAGATCTGAAAAAGATGCATTTGGTATTTCTGCCTTTCTGCACTAGATTGCAAGGATTTTATGCTGTTGTATATGATCAGTTTTTGTGTATGTGCCATGTACCACTGAAAAAAGGGTAACTTCTTTTCTATCCCCATTCAATTTTCTCCAGAGGTATACCATATCTACATTTTCTAAAATCCTATTCACCTCCTTAATTTCTTTCTTTTTATTTTGAGGTTAGATTTGCCAAGTTCAAAGAGGGCTAGAGGTTGAAGTCCCTCACTAGTATAGTTTTTCTGTCTATTTTTTCCTGTAAGTCTCAACTTCTCTAAGAATTTGGATGCTATACTGCTTGGTGCATATATGTTTAATAATGATATGACTTCATTGTCTATGGTGCTTTTTAGCAGGAAATAGTTTCCTTCCTTATTTCTTTTGATTAGATCTATTTTTCATTTTGTCTGAGAATTAGGAGAGATTAGGACTCCTAACCCTGCTTTTTTTTTCTTTCTTTCAGCTGAGGCATAATATATTCTACTCCATCCTTTTATCCTGTGTGTATCCCCCTGCTTTAAATGTGTTTCTTGTAAACAACATATTGTAAGATTGTGTTTTTTAATTCATTCTTCCATCTGCTTCTTTTTATGGGAGATCTTATCCCATTCACATTTACAGTTATCACTATTATTTCTGTCTTTTTCTCTATCCTATTTCTCCTTGTGTTTATGTTTTTTCCCTCCCTTCTCTCTCTCCTCAAAAGTTTTGCTTTTGACCACTGCCTACCTCAATCTTCCCTCCATTTAATTCCTTTTCTTTCTCTTTTCCCCTACTACTTCTTCCTTCCATTCTAACCACCCCTCCCCTTTTACTTTTCCCCTTCTACTGCCTATAGGGCAAGTTAGATTTCCATATTTAACTGAATATGCTATTCCCTCCTTCAATCAAAGTTCAAACAATGCTCATCTCCTTCCCTTCTTTCCATTTACCATAATGTTTTTGTGCCCTTTCATGTTCCCCTTCTCCCATTACAATCCCTTTGTACCTTTTAATTAGATTTTTAATTATCTCATCAGTTGATCTATACCAACAGCCTCTATGTATATCTCATTTAAATGTTGTAATAAAGATACAATTCTCAAGATTTACAAGTATCATCTTCCCATGTAGAGATGTAAACAGTTTGCTCTTGTTGGATAATGTGTTTTTCCCCTGTTTACCTTTTTATGCCTCTCTTGAATCTTGTGTTTGAAGATCAAATTTTCCATTGAGCTCTGGTCTTTTCATCAGGAAGGCCTAGAAGTCCCTATTTCATTGATTGTCCATCTCCTTCCCTGAAGGAGATCATAATTTTAAGGAAGAAAATGATACCTTAAAATTGGAATTGAGTAAGGCAAAGTCAGCACAGTTTTTCAGATCAAATAACAATTAAAGAAAATATGAAGAATGAAAACATAGATAAGAAAGTGAAACATCTGATAAGAAAAAAAAAACCAAGTGATCTGGAGAATAGAACAAGAAGAAAATACATAAGAATAATCAAGGTACTTGAAATTTATGATAAAAAAGAATCTTGATTCAATAAAACAAGAAATAGAGAAAATTATCCTGAAGCATTAGAGGAAGGGTGTGTGTGTGTGGGAGGGAGTAGAAATAGAAAAAATTCATCAAACACCACTTGAAAGAGAACCAATGAGGAAAACTCATAGGAATATCATAGTCAAATTCTGAAATACTTAACTCAAAGATAAAATACTAAAAGAAACAAGAAAAAAATCAATTTAAATATGATGGTGCCACAATTAGAATTACACAAGACCTAGCACTGGAGACACTAAAGGATCACAGGTCTTGGAACAATATATATTGAAGAACAAAAGAATTGGAGTTCTGGCCAAAAATATCATACCCAGCAAAGTTAAGCATAACCCTGAAAGGAAAAAAAAAACCATACATTTGATCTCCTGTCAGACTTTCAAGACTTTATTAAAAAAACCCAAACCTGAACTTAATAGAATATTTGACATACAAGATCCAAGAGAAACATAAAGTACATACCAAATACTGATTACAAGGGCTTCAAAAAGGACAGGCAGTTTACTTTTTATATATATGTGAAATGTATATATATATCTAAGATTGTCATTATTAATTGAGTAGTTCTTAAGAAAGATTTGGACAGACCTGACTATGAGATGTCTTTTAAAAGTAAAACCCTTTAGGAATAGATAAAAAAGAACAGTTATCCTATACAAATGAGGTGCAAGAGGAAGAATCAATACAGAGGAATTAGATAGGGGAGGAGGGCTGGTAGTTCTTGTAACCTACTTTCATAGGGAAAGGATTTAAGAGGGAATAATACATACATTATGTGTGTGTGTGTGTATGTGCATATATCTAAAAGAGCATAAAAGTCTTCTAAATTTAGAAGAAATAAAATGTCAAGGGGATAGGGAAGAGAGGACAAAGAAGAGATCTCTAGAGGAGAAGGTAAGGGAAAGGCTAGTTAAAGGAGGGTATAGATGAGTGCTTAGATCATTGATAATGGGAGGATAAGGGAGAGATCTTTCAAGGGAGGGTGAAAGAATAGGTTATAAAGGGTTACAGAAGGGTGATTAGATTTATGGGAATGGGAGGATGGGGAGGGACTCTTGGAGTAGGGTAGGCTAAATAGGAGGGCAAGGAATGCAGTGGAAGTAAAAAAGAGGAATTAGGAAGAATAGGAAACAAGAGATATGTAGAAACATAAAAACAAAGATTGTTAAGGAAATTATATGTCTCTATATATGTATATGTATATATCTATATTTATATAGTAATATATCTACATTCAATTATAGCCTTCAGGAGGGATGGAGAGGGAGGGCAAAAAAAAAAGAGAGCAAAGAACAAAGTTAAAGGTGCACAATAGAGAACAAAAGAAACCTTACAAGGAAGCAAAGAAAATGATAGCCCTCAATATAATGTGTAGTATTTATCTTAAGGCTTTCTTGAAATTAAATTTTATCATTACTTATTATGAATCCTTTCTTATGCTCTTCTATGCACATGACACTTTTTTTCTTTTCTTTTCTTATTTTGTATTTAAGTTGCAATATTTTAGTTTATGACACTTTTTCTCTTTTCTCTATTCTGCATTGTTCTGGTGTTTGAGTAAAATATAACATTTTTATAAAAGGGGCAGCTAGGTAGTGTAATGCCAAGCAAAGGCAACTTCCAAGGTT
>JAQQSW010004605.1:0-14401 GCA_028646575.1 Pseudocheirus occidentalis | reverse complement strand
GTAGCAACAGATGTGCTTTCTGTCTTGTGGAGAGTTTTGGAGCTTGAAAATCTGTTTAGAGTCCCATTTTATGAGTTTTTTAGCGTGTTTGTGTGGGAGCTGTGGTGCTTTGCTGCTTCTACGCCTCCATCTTGGCTCCACCCCCCGATTTTTATTACTTTTTAATATTTTAACACATTCTATCATTTTCCCAAGCAATAAAGTCAAATTCATCGACCCCCAAGTTGAAGAATCTATCTTCTTTTCCTTTTTGAAAATGGGTCAACATTTGGCCATCATCTCAAGGCTTACAATACATCTTTTGTTCTTTGTTTTGTTTTGTTTTCCGAAGATTGTTAGAAGTAGCTCAAGGCATCATATCCCAAGTTTTATTGGTATCTGTTCACATCACCTCAGTGATTTGAACTTACCGAGGACATGTTCAGTAATGTCTAACTTTATCACTTAATTTTAGTTTGTCCTATCCTTCTCAGCCTGAAGAGTATTCTCTCTTTAGGCAGTAGAAGCTGGGATGAAATCAAGACTGAAGATATCCTCACCCTGACCCCTGGAAAAAAATTACCAATGGCAAATAAAACAACCTGACTCCACAAACAAAAGGAAGTAACTTGTCTCATCGCAAAAGCTGAAGTAACCCAATGTATCCCTCTCTATCTACTCACAACCCAAATTTCAATGAATTTGGTTAGTTAGAACTCCTTAATAAGTGACAACCCAAATTTGTTCTTCTCACTGAAGAACTGTGTAGACTCTATTTGACCCCTGTTTTTGCAATCTAGTATGTGAATTTTGCTAGCTTTGAAAATGTTTTAGGGCTTACATAGAAATTTATAAAATGCCAGTGTGAAAATTTTAATTGAGTTATTAGCAATATCTCTTCTTTGAATGACCTTTGAGTCCTCCTTATAACATATCACCTCCTTTTACTACCTTCTGGCTGACAGTTTCTAATATATTCCTTCTTGCTGGATGATATCATCTGTCCTTGGATGGAATTAACCAAAGCACTATACATTCAGAAGCTGACATTAATCCACAGCCTTTGATTTTTAACAGTTGCTGGTATAAATATTGTGTTTCCATACATTAGGCTTTCTAATAACAGCTCGTGAAAATATGATGCTATTTCACACACACCAAAGACATCTAAACAAAGCAAACCCAGTCAGATCATAAATACCAAATTTTGGAAGCCAGAATGCCAGCAATAAGGAAAGAAATATATGATCTAATTAGTTTTACTAATATAGCTCCTCTATCAATTGAGGGCAATATTGCTGGCTTTCATGGCAACTTTGGGTTTCTTTCCAGAATCATACTCATTGTCAAACTGACTAATAATATCATATTATAAGGATAGATGGCAGCTGAGCTACTTACCCAAGTAACTTTCTGGAACTCAGTCCCAGAAACATAGAAAGCATAGTCCCAGGTTCTTAGTAACCCTGAAATTTAGCATCATACCAAGAAATGGAAAAAGTAAATCAACATGGCACCTGGTTCCAGCAGAGGTCCATTCAGTACTGAGAAGCACTGAACAGGGAGATGATAAATAAAACCAAAAAAAGCCCCAAGCCCAATGGCTCTTAAGGGTATCAGTGCACACAAATCCCATACACTAGTTGAGAAATTGACTTCATCTAGCCAACAAATAAACAATACCTGCCCTACCCCTCAGCCCTACTCTCCTGAGTTTTATTTTTTCCTAGAAACAAACAAGTGAATATCAGAGCCCAGACAACTGGCTAGCATGTTTGGAGAATGCTTGGGTATTTCTCATCATCGCAACCCTATTATTTACTTTCTCAAGCAATAATGTCCATTTTAAACTATTGATACAGATGCCTACACTCAGTGCTGGTAATTAAAAGGTTGTTGCATTAATCTGGACTGGTGGAGTGAAGAGATGCCAAGTAAAATAAACAATATGAAAGGAAAATGCATGTGTAGACAAGGCAATCCCAAGACCAAATGGCCAAGCAGCAAAGGATGTCTTCTGTGCTCTTCTCCCTTCCCTGGGCAGTTCCTCAGGTTTAGCAGTTTTCTCACTCCCTCCACCCATCTGAAATTTATCAGTGCTTTCCACATCAGATTTGGAGACAGAGGTTTTATATTCAAATCCCAACACTGATATTTATTATTTGTAAGAACTTAAGCAAGTTACAAAATTTTTATGGGCCTCAGTCTCTTTATAATATAAAGGAATGGGAGTTGTCGGTTTCTAACGTACTCCCAGCTTGAAATCCTATAATTCCATTTCCTTAAAGGAAATTGGGATTAGCTAATCCCATAAACTAAGGAAAGTTAGAACTCCTTGCAGGAAATGTAATTGTATTTTATCAAGGGTCTTCTAGAAATAATGTCCTAATCTAAAAGGACAGCCCTAATATAGAGAATTTTAGTTATCATGCAAGTCATGGGAATGGAGAAATATTCTGGATCACAGAGGTCTTTTGGATACCCTAATACATATCATATAGATTACAGCCTCTTATGCCTATGAATACAGGGGGCCTTTTGTGAGTCTGCAGCAGAAACCAGTGAATTAATTTGATATTCAAATGGTACCTTCTTACCATGAGACAGGACATTCCTGAGTTCCATGAATGTTGACAAATGATGTATCAAGATCTTCCATGCAAGCCCAATCTCAATACATTCTAGGAACAGAAGCAGTGAGTCCCACTAAAGTCACATGACCATATGCATCACTTCCTAGTTCTTATAAATTCAAATATTTGCCTTTCCCATCAACTTCAATTCAAGTAGCATTAATTAAACACTTATTGAATACCTCACACTCTCTCATTCCCCTGTGTCAAATCTATGACCAAGTTCTATTTTACCTTCATGACAACTCTCATATATGCCCCTTCCTCTCCCCCAATACTCCCACCACCCTGGTACATGTCCTCCTGGTCTCATGCCTGAACTATTGCAATATTCTGATGATTGTTCTCCATGCCTCAGGTCTCTCACCAGTCCACTCAATTCTCTACTCAACTGTCATATTGATTGATCTCCCTAAAGTGCGGATGGGATCATGTCTCCCTTCTACTCAGTACACTCCAGTGGATCCCTATCACATCCAAGGTCAAAAAGAAAATCCTCTATTTGGAATTCAACATCCTTCCCAACCTGACCCTCTCCTACCTTTCTAGTCTTCTTACATCTTCCGCATGTACTCTATGACCCAGTGACAATGAGTTGCTGTTCTTTGCACAAAACCCTCTATCTCCAGACTCCAAGAATTTTCACTGTTCTCCCTCATCTCTGCCTTCTGCCTTCCCTGGCTTCCTTCAAAGACCAGATAAAACCCATTTTCTACAAGAAACCTTTTCTTATCCCCCTTAATGCTAATGCCCTTCCTCTGCTGACTATCTCCATGATATATGTACATGTAAATGTATATGTGTGTGTATGTATATGTATACACACACATATATTTCTTGAAGACCGTTTAAATGCTATCTTCCATTAGACTAAGGACAGGGACTATCTTTTGCCTTTCTTTGCTTGGTGCATAGAAAACATTTAATAAACTTTTGTCGACTTGATTTCACTTGACCTACTATACTCCAAATAGTGTACTAGGCTCTAGGGATACAAACATACACACACACACACACACACACACAGAGTCACTACCTTCAGGGAGCTTACATTCCACTGGGGAGATGTGTGTATAAAGATAAGTACATATGAAGTATATATAAAGTTATTTCAAGAGAGAAATCAGGAGAGGGGAATCCAGAAAGTGGTCATGTAGGATGCAGCACTGTTGTGCTTTGAGGGAAACTATGGATTAATTTTAAAAGGGAGGCAGAGGTGAGAAGGAAATACATTCTAAATAATTGAGGCTGACTATACAAAAGCATCCAGCTGTGCCTCCAACTCAGGTCCCAACTCCAAAAGAGACACTGCCCTGAACAAAGAAAATGCACAGTTAGCTATGGAGCTACATCCTCTCTATCTTAATAGCCTTGTAAATGGGGTTTCCAGTCTGCCTCAGCCTGGGAAGGAACAATTTAACCAAAAGATCAGATACCAGTTTAGAAACATATGAGTCTCATCTTGGTCTGAAATAATAATTAGTCACATATATGTACCTGCCAATGTTCCTATTCAAAGTATAAATATCACCTGTTCTAAATTAATCACCTTGTTTTAAACATCTGTAGACCTTACTTTTATAACCAAACAAAGTCCTAGATATTTTTCCTATCACAGATTTATAGTGAAAATATTATACATTGATATCCCAAGTAACATATCTGGCTAAAAACCCAGAAAATTATTTATAATAACGTCCTCAAAAACACCTGAAAGTTCTTTTTTCTTTTCCTCTTTAAATTTCATCCACTAAGAAGACTGATTCAGGGCAATAATAAAGAAACAAAGGGGGAGATTAAATACAAATTAAGCTTGCACTATGTTTTTGCTAGACTAAATTAAAGTGATTGAGCTCACTTTGGTGTAAAGTAAATTTTACAGCTGTTGGAAATGAAAGAGTGTGAATTGGATTGTGCCACTTAAATATTTTACAAATAATTGAAATGGCATTTCTATAAGTTATATTTCAACAATCCTATTCAAACATGCTAGATCATAATGACTGCTTATATGAAATTCTCTCTCTCTCTCTCTCTCTCTCTCTCTCTCTCTCTCTCTCTCTTTCTCTCTCTTTCCTCCCTTCTTTATGTTTATTCTACAAAAATAAAACTTGGAGGAATTCCCAGCAGGAACAGATTAGTGGGTATACCTGGTGGCAGGGAGATGTCACCACAAAGACAATTCTAAATGAAATACTGTAAATAAGCAAACATATTTTGGACCTTGGCCAGATATGAACAGAATAGAGAAGACTGTGCATATTCAGCAATAAAAGTATCTTGCTTCAAAGCATCAGTTATTTAAATACAACCCAAAAAGTAAAAGTAAGAATTGGCAGATACGTATCCATGGATACATAACATCTTTGCCCTTTTGCCATGTGAATTCACACTGAGACCTTGATATAATACAGTCCTCAGGGTATCATGAGGAAGGACAGCTAAGATGTGGGGTAAAGTACCCAGAACTGTTTTCTAGACCAAGTGGGTCACAAATATATGGGATTTTCCTAAAATAGTGGGTACAGAACCTGTGGCCTGAGGAACCCTGGAGTCATGACAATAGGTCCATTTCCTTAAATGACTCCATATAATAAATAAGCAAACATGATATAAGTAGAATGAAGAAACAATATACTCATATGTAGATGCACAGTGATTTTCCTAATGTATGTAAATGCTATTGTAATTAACAAAATGAGATTCATGTAAAGCATTGCTCACTGCAGAGTACTTTTTTGTCATCATGGATTTTCTGAATCAACAGTCATGGCTACAATCATGGGGGGAAGGAGTGGGATCTTCATACACAAAAACACCTGGAAACACCAAAGCTAGAGCTAGCAAATTTGGTCCAGGAATAATCAGCATGAATCACACCCTTAAATCAACTTTTAAGGATCAATTCATTTTGAGAAGTGGGACAGAGACCTTGGGACAGCACTCTATGGGACAAAGGACAGATAACTTGGAACAATGCAAAGACTCTGTTCAGAAAGACCACTGCTCAGGGTAGAGAAAAAAGCATGGAGAAGAGCAGGGAAAACATTTCTAAGCATTTTCTGTTTTGACTAATTATTCTTGTTCATTATGTGCTAAATTTGATTATTTCTAAACTGCCCAAGGACAGCAAGCACTGTCAGTACCCTCCAAATTTCTGTACCTTGGAACAAAGCCCTGGTTTCTCTGTTCTAGTTATGTCTCTAGTACCCACACCATTCAAACAATGCTCAGGTATATTAAGTCAGATTCTCCCAGACCCTAAACTACTGTCCAGAAATAAATTTAGCACATTGGCTCAGTGGCTATTTTGGTGGTTAATTTACCTTCAAGTAAGAGTTAACACCATGGGAGAGCCTAACTATTGGGATCATTTTATACAAGGTTGAAAAAAGTTTTCGTTTTAAGGAAAATTCCCTCAAGGGCAGGACAAAATGCAAAACTTAACAGTTCTATGGCAAGTCTCCAGAGACTTTTTTCACAGTCTGGGGAGAAAAAAAATTGAAAGTAGATTACTCCAGAGCCCTGAAGATTTCGCTCTACCTCCAAGTAAGCAAGTTCAGTTCTGCAAGGTTCAGAAGGACACACTATAGCCCTATATTCTTAAACTGCAGAAAGTAAACCAAACCTGGAAGAATCCAAAGTGACTTCCTAGGATGCAACCTTAGAAAGAATAATCACTTAGTTATGCTCATAGCTGCCCAATGCTAAGACAAGCCCAGAGGTGGCAGGGCAACCACCCTGAGAGCCTGGAAAGGAATATATGACTTCTATCTGGAGGAAGAAAAAAAATCACAATCCCTTCCCTGGTAGAACTAAGCCATTCTACTGGATCAGACATCACCTTGGTAAGTAGGAAGGGATGGCAAGGGTTGGGTCAGTCAAGGAAAGAAAAATAATAAAACTATAAGAACTGCTAGGAAATTTAATTTTCATGTGCTCCTGATGGGTCCATCAATAAATTAAGAACAGGAAATATTTACTGAACTCTTACCATGTATAAGCTGCTTAGACAGGCTCATGGTAGACAAAGGGTATAGAAAACCCAGCACCTGCCTTTGAGGAACTTAGAATACAGATAAAGAAATAGGTTACACACTAAAAATGCATTTCATCTCTCTTGGTCTTAAATTCTGCAGTTTTGAAATGAGAAATATGGATTAAATGATTTCAAAGGTCTCTAAAGTATCAGAAATTTATCTATGACTTCTGTGGCTAAGATAACTAGCAATAAAAGAGGGTGTATTCTATTAATCCAGTGAACAGTATGGACAACAGAGGTTGTAGGAACGTGCAGCAGATCCCACCTCTTTGCCACAGTGATGGTCCCCATGGCTCTTAGAACCCCCTTAAATCCAGTGTTATATCCCACTTGATAACAGCCTCATGCATAATGGAGGGAAACCAGATGCCTGGAGTTCATTCCTCAAGCACCTGGAGATGCTTAGAATGAGAAAGAAAAGCCTGGAAGGAAGGGGGACAGCAAATTTGCCTTCAAGTGTCAGAAGGGCTGTCAGATAAATGGTGCCAGCCCCTTGATCACTGGCTCCATCAACTGTGACATGAGCCACAATCAAGGGTATCACTAGGCCACAAAGTGTGACCACCCCCTCACAACATGGTTGTGACCCTGGTCCCAGGTAGTACCTATTAAGACAAGAAGAAGGTATAAAAGGGCTAATGAACACAATGAAGTGGCTTGAATATCTCGGGAATTTTTAGCAAGAACACCTTCAAATAATTAGTATCCTGTATGAGACAAGTCAGAAGGCCTGAGAAACTTGCTTATGCTAGTTTGTTTATATCCATAGACCACGTTAGGCATGAAAGGGCTTCATGTAACATCAGCCAATTTGATTCTCACCTCGGTCCTCTGAGGTAAGTTTTCTAAGAGGCATCTTCTCTCCCTATAATGTCTTGACAGTGTTTTGTTTCCAAAATTGCAGTTGGAAGGTGAAAATTAATTCCACCAAGAAGTTCACAATGGCCTAGGCAGTTCCTGTGTATCTGGTATCCGAATAAATGGAAAACTCAAATAACTGTCTGCCATTATATGTAGTATTCCACAGCTATGGACTCCCCACCGTCTGTAAAGGAACTGGGGGAAGTGTCTTCTCACAGCTACTCTTTGGGGTCAGGTTTGTTTTTTGTAATGTCACAGCATTCATTTCTGATGGTTTTGTGGTGGGTATTCTCCCATTTACATCATTATAGTCATTGTGTGCTTTGTTTTCCTGTCTGTGTTCATACATATACATCTCTCGTCCTGGAAAATGGGAACATTCATTATGATGATCCTGGAGAGCCTTCTGAGAAGCAATGACCACATTGGAAATCCATGCAGATCTGTGATTTCATTGGTGCGGGGAACTTCTGGCATTAAAAAAAACAGCTCTCTCCACCATGGTAGACTGATAGCTCTCCTATAATTTATAGCCTTAGAGTATTGCCTTGGGGAAAGAGGACGGACCATTGAGAGGTCAAGTAACCAGCCTAACAATGCATAAGTATGGGTCAGAAATAGAACTTGAACCCAGGACTTGTTGACTCCAAGACCAGCCCTTAGAGAATGATTATCAAATTAGGGCACTTTAATAATAATAACAATTACTATTAATAATAGGTAGCATTAATATAGCTAGGTGCCAGGCACTTGAGCCCTTTGCAATCATTACCTCATTTCATTTTCACAACCCTGGGAGACAGACACTATCATTAGAGAACTGAGGCAGACAAAACGTCACACAGCCAGTAAGTATCTGAGGCTGAATTTGAATTCAGAAAGAAGAGCCTTCCTGGCTCCAGAGCCAGTACTCTGTAAGTGTCTAAGGCCATATTTGAATTCAGGTCTTCCCAACTCCAGGCCCAGCACTATCTCCACTCTACCACCTAGATGCCTCTAGTTAAAGGTTCTAAATAAATGACAATTTATAAAACTCAATAAAACAGAAAGCTAACCTCAAAAGTGCAATCTAGATAGAAAGTCCAATGCCAAGACTTTTAAAATAAAACTACAGTTAAGACAACAAACTTAGAATTAGAGATACACCATTCATTCAGTAGTCCTTAATAGAGTCCCAATTCTTCCTACCTAAATAGCCCTAGATAAAGTCACAAAGTTGCACACCCTCTGTGGGCTAGTTTTCCTCATTTGAAAAATAAGAATACTAAATATTCTACTATTTCTACCTAACAGAAAGTTGGCAACACAGTTGGGAAGACCTGAGTTCTAATCTCACCTATTTTTTGAAATTAATTTACTTATTTTCAGTTTTCAGCATTCGATTCCATAAGATTATGAGTTGCAAATTTACTCCCTCTCCCTCTCCTCCTCTCTCCCTAATATGGCATGCAATCTGATATAGGCTCTATTTATGCGTTAACATTAAACATATTTTCACATTAGTCATGATGTAAAGAAGAATTAGAACTAATGGGAGGAACCATAAGAAAGAAGAAGCAAAACAAAACAGCAAAATAATAATAATAATAATAAAGGAGAGCAAATAGGATGCTTCCATCCACATTCAGATTCCAAAGTTCTTTCTCTGAATGTGGACAGCATTTTCCAAACCTGAGTCTTTAGAAGTTGTCTTAGATCCTTGCATTCCTGAGAAGAGCTAAGTCTATCAAGTCCGTCATTGTAGAATATGGTTGCTGCTGTGTACAATTCTCTCCTGGTTCTGATCACTTCACTCAGCATCAGTTCATATAAGTCCTTCCAGGTTTTTCTAAAGTCTTCTTGCTCAAATCTCATGTCTTAAACATCCTGGTTTGTAACTCTGGTCAATGCATTTAATCCCTCAGTGGCTAGGGCAACCATCAAAGAGAGATTCTGACATATATCAGTGGAGAAAAGTTACAGATCTATACCAAACAAAACAAAGGGAAAACTTAACTTAGAAGACTGTTGTTTAGAAACTTATTTAGAAACAATGAAATACCTATTTGCATCTACTGGTAGCCACAGTAGTGGGGAGAAAGGGGGAAAAAGAAATTTATGTGTTAACTTTATTATATATTTAAGAGGAATAGCAAGTTGTACAAAAAAGATTTGTAGTTTGAGTGTAATCATCTTTTCTATAATAATATGTTAAACAAATGCTTGTTTTAGTCCATAAATTAAAAACAAAACAAATAAATGTTAAAAAAAAGAAGCATAATTCAAGTTTAATGTAAGGGAAAGCAGAATGGGTGTATGCAATTTATCCATGAACCAAGATAAGAAGATCCTAAGCTGTTGCAAGGTACCACTGGTCATAATAAAGATACAAAAAGGTAAAAAATAAAAATAAAACCATAAAACAAGACAAAATCTCTCTCTCAATCCTCTCACCACAGTGACTAGTTCTGACTGCTGCTAGTGCCCATGAGACAAAAGTACTGATAAAGAAAGGGAGGTAACTTGAAGATAGAGACTGGGCAAGGGTAAAAACAGCATAAAGTCAGCTCGAAAAGAAAGTCTTCTATGCCCAATGGGAAGCATTCTAGAAACCTACCTAGATTAAGTCTTCTCCCTATTTTGTGAAAAGACCATAGTTGTGATCTCCCTTTTGCACTTTTGAGAATGAAGAAATTTGAGGCTATACAGGTGACTTCCCAGGATCTCAGATTGTAATAGAGCTCAGAAGTCATTTATTTCAACCTCTATCTGAATGAGAAGATTTTCTACAATATCCCTAATGACAAATAAAACTAAACAAAAAGGAAAAAAGGATGATTTCTGTTCAGTTCTAACTAATCTTAAGATAATTCTCCATAGCAGATAAAATGGAAACAAATTAGAAGATGCTTAGTCTTGTCTTCTTTCCATTATTATAATTCCTCTTTGTATAGACAAGTGTTTTTTTTTCTTTGATCACTCTCTTGTCCCCAACATAAATTAAAAAGCTAATTTTTGTTGTTCTTAGCTTTCATGGTGAACTTTAGCTCATAGTGAGCTTAAGTATGCTTAATGTTATTCTTAGAGGGTTACAATACTACAATCTTTTGTATTTACTCACCATTAGTTGTTCTTGTTTTTCCCTTCTACATATATCATTTAAAAATTCAAAGTTGAAGAGAAAGAGGTGTTTCCCCTAAACCTTAAGGGAAAAACATTCTACATCAGACAAAGTAATTAAAACTAACTCCACAAGACAAGAAGACAGAAACCAACACAAGATCAAAATCTCATGAAATTACATTAGAAAGTTTAAATCCAAATTTCCAACCAGGTCCAAACAGTGCAAAAAAAATCTCTTTCTCAATCCTCTCACCACAGTGACTAGTTCTGACTGCTGCTAGTGCCCATGAGACAAAAAATACTGATAAAGAAAGGGAGGCAACTTGAAGGTAGAGACTGGGCAAGGGTAAAACCAGCATAAAGACAACTAGAAAAGAAAGTCTTCTATGCCCAATGGGAAGCATTCTAGAAACCTACCTAAATTAAGTCTTCTCCCTTAAACTTTACTCTGTGAAGGGACTCAGATGGGTCTCTTGCACTTTCCCCTCCCTTGAGAAGAAGCTAAAAATGACCAGTCCAGAAATTAGGGGTGGAGTTGGGACTTGAGCTTTAGAAGAGGGAAAGACCTAAAGAGCAAAGGGGAAAACAAGAAATGGGCTATAGGGAATATAGGAAAAAGACTGAAAGACCAAAGGACAATAGGAGAAAGTCTAAGTATAAATGTAGCTCAAAAGCAGACAAACCATCAGAGAATCTCCTAAGAATAGACGAAAAAAATGAGTAAAAAATTCAAAGAGAAGTGAGGGCACAGTGAATAACTATTATACTATGAAACAACAGGTTTGTGGTTTTTTTTGTTCAAAAAGAGAATTATACTATTGTTCTATAAGAAATTATGAAGAGGGGAGATGAGAGAAGGGAGGGCAGACTGGGAGAAGGAGTAATCAGAACGCATGCCATCTTGAAGTGGGGAGAGGGGAGAGATGGGGAGAAAATTTGTAACTCAAAATTTTGTATAAATTAATGTTGAAAACTCAAAATTAATTAAATAATTAAAAAGTAAATGTGATAGCCTTCAGGAACAATGGAAAAATACACTGGCAACTCTGGGAAAAAGAAATGATAAAGAGGGTGGTTTCAAAGAAATGTTGGAAGACTTACATGAACTGATGTAGTGAAATAAACAGAACCAGAAAATATATTATACAATAAGAACAATGTTGCGATGTGAAATAAATTTGAGAGACTTAGGAAATCTGACCAAGATAATTATCAACCACAATTCCAAAGGACTCCTGATGGAACCAGCTAATCCTGATTAGAGAGATGACAAGACTCAAAATGCAAATGGAGACAGTTTTTTAGACATGGCAAATGTAGATATTACAAGAAGGGTTTTCTTTTTTTATTCTATCTCAGTTGGTAGTAGGTTTGGAGGGAGAGAAGACATTTTCAGTGACAAAAAAAATTTAAAACCTGTTTTATGGACTACCAAGAGACTATGAAATAAGAGCCAGAAACTTTATAATGGTTCAAAAATGAAATAGAAATTTTAAAAGAATGTATCAGGAATGAGATCAGTTTAGCAATTGTTATACTCAAAGCACAATTAAAGATTACATAATAGAACATGGAAAGCATTATTGAAACTCTCTCTAAAGGAAAAAAAGTCTCTGAAAGAAAAAATAACAGAAAAGGGACATAAAAACACGAAAGTAGAAGAAAATTTGGCAGAAAAGAAGCTAAAACTAACAACCTTAAAAGAATATGTAAATTCTAGACAAACCAAAACAACTGACCTCGTGACATGTGATAAGCCATTTCAAGATTATAGATTCCCTAGAAAAAATGATAAATTTAAAAACCAGAAAACCATATTATGGGAAATGATACAACAAAATTGTCCAGAACTTTTGTTGTTTTGAAAGTATGATTGGAGAAAATAAGAGATGGAAAAGAGAATGAGATATATTCCCACCTTGCTGAGTAGAAATGAGACAACAATTTATTTGTATCTTAATAAGAGTGATGAATATGGGCAAATAAAAATGGGATGAAGGCTGGAGGAGGGCCAGTTGGAGATGGGAGTGTCAATGATTATGGCAAGAGACAAGAATCTTATAGGTTTAGTTGTATATGTATGTGTGGAAGAAGGAAAAAAGGCAAGGGATTTGCATGTTAGGATGCAACTTTCCCAGAGAAAAGTCTGCACTTCCCCAGACTGTATTCTAACCTTGTAAAAGAGATGAATTTATCCACAGACACCAGGAAGGTAGAAGGAATATAGAACCCAGAAGAGAATAACTTGGTGTTAGGAGTAATAAGAGATTATGGTTAGGGCAGAGTAGGACTAGGATTTAAGACTCTGGGCAAAAAAAAAAATTCACCACACAAGACCACTTCCATTCACCTTTGCTGCCTTCACGGACTGACATTTCTAAGAGTGAAGAACAGATGAAAGGAAGGCTGGATAAGATGAACAGATAAAACAATAAAGAAATGAAACATAAAGTTCAAATATGATGCTCCAGAAGTTTTACCCTCATAAAGGACACAGAGAGAATGAGGAAATAACAAGTAAATAGAAAACAAAACTTAGAATAAACTACAAGAGAAAAGAAATGAAAGGAAAACTTCTTGGATATGGATGCTACAGAAAAATATTATTAATAATATTGTAAAATAAATATTAAGATTTTGAACTACACACTGAGCTTTGTGAGGAGGATTTTAAAAAGAGAAGAGAAAATATATGTATGCATTGTGCTTATCTAATATATATGATAAATAAATATAGTATACACACACATATATGCAGAGCCACAGACATTCACACACACGTACACACATGCACACACATATAGATGGCAGAAGGTCTTCTTCCCTACATCACTTTTCTCCTATTCTCCCATAACTGATATTCTTATTAAGATATAAAGAAATTTCTATCTCTTTTCTCTAGGAAGCCTGTAATATTTTCTCCTTTAACTGGGTATACTGGAACCTGGCAATAACATTTCTAGGAGTTTTCTTTTGGGGATCTTTTTGAAGGGGTAATCAGCGAATTCTTTCAAGTTCTATTTTACCCTCTAATTCTAAAACATCAGGGCAATTTTTTTTTTGCTTTTTTTTGGAGGGCAGTTGGGGTTAAGTGACTTGCCCAAGGTCACACGGCTAGATTTTTTTTGTGTGTGTTAAGTGTCTGAGGCCGGATTTGAACTCAGGTACTCCTGACTCCAGGGCTGGTGCTCTATTCACTGCGCCACCTAGCCGCCCCCAGGGCAATTTTCTTTGAGGATTTCTTTAAGGTTGCTTTCCAAGTTCTTTTTCTGGGCTTCAGGCAGACCAATAATTTTCAAATTGTCTTTCCTGGATCTATTTTCGAGGTCAGTGGTTTTTTCAAGAAGATATTTCACATTTCTTCCTATTTTTTCATTTTTTTTGTAACTGTTTAATAGTATCTTGGTTTCTCATAAAGTCATTAGCTTCCACTTGCTCCACTCTAATTCTGAAGGAATTATTCTCTTCAGAATGCTTTTGAGACTCTTTCTCCATCTGGCAAATTCAACTTTTTAAGGCATTCTTCTCCTCACTGGCTTTCTGGGCCTCCTTTGACATCTGAGTTAATTTGCTCTTTAAGGTATTGTTTTCTTCAGTCAGGTTGTTGACTCTCTTTTCATGACTTTCTCACATCATTCTCATTTCTCTTTCCAATTTTTCCTCCACTTCTCTTATTTGGTTTTCAAAGTCCTTTTTCAGTTGATGTATAGCTTCTAGGCATTCTTCCAGTGTCTTGGAAGCATTTGGTGTGGGAGTTCTGACTGTGTTGTTTTCCTCCCACTCC
>JAQQSW010004604.1:0-14401 GCA_028646575.1 Pseudocheirus occidentalis | reverse complement strand
AAAGAGGCAAGGGATAACTGTTACAACTTTACTTTCATTTACTCTCATTAAATTTGGCTTAAGGAAGGAATGACATAAACTCTAAACTGGGTATCTTGCCACACAGGAGAGTAGGGGGGATGGGGATGAGAGGAGGAATGATGGAGTGATGGGTGGTGTGGGGGGGTAGGGTTGTAGGAAGCACATACCTCAGTAAAGGGAGAGGGACAGGGTAGAGACCAACACAAGGGGGGGTGCAGGATAGGAAGGAGGGACATACAATCAGATTCTCACAATGTGCCCACCATGGAGATGTCCTGTGTAATTACACATATTCAACCTGTATTGAATTGCTGCTCCTTCCAGTGGAAGTGGGTGACAAGGGAGGAACTGCAAGAATCTAGTATTTAAAGCTATACAATCAAATGTTAAAACACAGACACACACAGACACACAGACACACATACACACACACATATATATATAATTATTATTATTAACCACATGCAACTGGGAAAGAAGACATACAGGGACTGGGGTAGGGAGACTCTCCCTGCCCTACTAAAAAGTCAGAGGAGTGTTGGAGGAGGACGTAAAAGAGAACAGATTGTGGGAGGGGCTTTACAATGGGATCACTGTTTTGGGCTTGGGGGCAGGGGAAAGAAGGGGAGAAAATTCATAACTCAAAACCTAGTGGAAATGAATGATATAATCAAGAAAATAAAGTAAAATAAAAAAATATATTTGTGAAATGATGGCTGGTATAGTAAGATTACAGATAAAAGGTACAGGAATAACAGAAGACAAGAGTGGAAAGAGATTCAATTTGACCAAATTCAGTTAAAAAAGAATTGGCTGGAAGTTACTTCATATGCTAAGGTGTGTGTTAAGCACCAAGAATGCTGTAATGGCAAGCATAGATGTAGTTTACACTGTGTTTCAGCTATTGAATTCACACCTTATTTCAGTTCAAGTTTCTTTTGAGCCTTGTATCAAGTCTATTAAGAAACAGAACATGTGAACCCCACAATTTGTGAACCCTAGAACCCATGAACTCCTGCAACAGTAAGGGGAGGAGCTAATACCTACATAAGGAAGAGCACAAGCTGAGAAAGTCAGACTTGAGAAGAGGACTCTTGTGGTGGCAGAGTCAAGAAGGAGAAAACTTATGGTATCCTGGAACTCTGTCTGCTGTGTCTGTGCTGATGTTTGTTTTTGATACTTTGTACAGAAGCCCTGGGACCTTATTGGAGGCCTTGAAAGAGGATTTTCTGGTTGTATGTTTACCAAAGTCCTGGAGGAGGGTTTTGGAGACCTTGGGGCTTTACTGATAATTTTTGTTGAGCTGTCAGACCTTGTTGGTGGGTATGAGTTGATTTCACAGGCAGCTAGTGAATTGATGATGGTGTTGGCAATGCATATGAATATTATTGTGGCTCTATCAAGCTTTGTCTTCCCAGAAAAAGGAACTGTGAAGGACTTGAGGTGGGCTGGACACTGTGAACTTCAATATGGAATGGGAAGTGGACAAAGGAATGGACTAGGAGCTGGACAAGGAACTAGGAACTGCCTGCTTTTGAACCCAGGTGACAGTTGGAGCTGGGACTATGGAAGAGGAACTATGGAAGCTGAGAGCCAGCCTTGAGTCAAGCTGAAAGAAGACTTCACTTGGATACTATATACTGACTGAGAAGATTATGATTTACTGTGACTCAGGGGTGGAGAACTTTGACTTTTGTACTTGTGATTGAATTAAGGATTCTATGGTTGACTGAATGTACTTTGTTTAAAACTATGTGACCACTTTGGTGAAAACTATGTGGCCATTTTAGTGATAAGTTGTTGAGTTGTGACATGGTGAACGCTCTATTTTTATTTTCTATGAATGTTTTGCTATTATTTATTATTGAATAAATAGAGAGCTCACTACACTATGTAATCAGAACTTTAAAAGCTGTTCACAACAGCAGTCCTCTGGAAAGCTGCTTGTGTGTCATTTACAAATGCCAAGACAAAAACAAAATATTTTATACCCTCAAAGAGCTTATATTCTACTGGAGGGAAATGACATGTACAATAAGTATTCACAAAATTTTTGCAGAACAAAACACAGCAGGGGTGGGGTGGGGCAGTATATTATCAGCTGGGCTTAGGAGAAGGATAAGGAAAATTACCCTTCTTTTATAAGGATATAAGGATATTCTTATGGAAGTGGCACCTGAAACTTGCTTTGAAGGAAGGTAAAGATTCTGAGACAGAGGTGAGGGAAAAGAAAATTCCAGGCCTGGGGGACAGCCTATAGAGTACATGGGCAGAGTAGGTGGAATTTTGTATATGAGAATGAATAGTTAGACCAGTTTGGCTAGGATAATAAGTGCAAGGTAGTGGGGTGGGAAAAGGAGATTATGTGTAATCCATTTAGATAAAAATAGAACTGAGCCAGATTATAAAGGGTGTCAAATGCCAAACAGAGATGTTTGTATTTCTAGAGATAAAAGGAAGCCATTGCAGCTTCTTGAGTAGAGAAATGACATGGCTAGACCTACATTTTAAAAATATTACTTTAACAGTCCTGTGGATGGAAGGGAGAGATATATATATATTTGGAGTAGGGAGACCAAGTAGGAACTTATTGCAATAGTCTAGATGTGTAACAAGGGTCTGTACCAAGTTAGTGGCCATGAGAGTAGAAAGGAGATAGACATGTAGAGGTGAGAGATGACTAAACCATGCAGATGATTCTAAGGTGGCAAGTCTGGATCATTAGAGGAATATTCATGCCCTTGACAGAAATAGGGAGATTAGGAAGAAGGGTAGGTTTTTGGAAGAAGTATTTTCTCATTATAGTTTTGAATATATTGAGCTTGAGATGCCTTTGGGATAGCCAAGTGGAGATGTCCACCTAGTAGTTGATAAAACAGAACTGGAGCTCAGGATAAAGATGAGTTGGATATGCTTTGGGTATTATTTATTATCTTTTTTATGCTGGATATGATTTGGGTATTATATGCATAGAAATGATA
Source organism: Pseudocheirus occidentalis (assembly GCA_028646575.1). NCBI lineage: Eukaryota > Metazoa > Chordata > Mammalia > Diprotodontia > Pseudocheiridae > Pseudocheirus > Pseudocheirus occidentalis. Next base: position 11,399 of record JAQQSW010004604.1, on the reverse strand, counting down.
TTTGAAACTATGGGAACTGATAAAATTACCAAGAGAGTAAAAAGAGAAAGTAAAGGAGAACACAGGACAATTTCCTGGAGTATTTCTATGCAAAGAGTTGGACCATGGATGAGATTCCAGAAGAGACCAAGAAGTAGTAGTCAGACTGGTAAAAGAATCAAGGAAGTACATGACATGAAACCCCAAGGAGAGAATACTTGGGTAGAGGGAGTAGTCCACAGTCACAAAAGCTATGAGGGAGTCAGGAAGTGAAAGGATTAAGGCAGGAACAGTTCTTGTTGAGTGAAAGAGTTGGAAGCAAAATTGAAAGGAATATTGAAGTGAGGTGGGATAAAAGAAGATGGAGGTAGGATCATATTGTGGAGGGCATCGAATATCACCTTAAGTAGTCTTGATTTTACTCAGTAAGCAGCAGGGAAGCTGCTGAGAGTTATCAAACAGTGGAGTGAGAGGTTTGGAGCAAGGCTGTTGGAAAATCAATGCAGCAATGATATACAGTGTGGATACATATCTTACATCCATTCTAACATGTGATATTTGTTATTTGTTAGGCTTATTTCACTTCATATAGCTGCAAATCTGCACAGTTGCCAATGAAAAGTGAAAATGAAGTTATTAATAAAATTATGTGAATGCCTGAAGTTGCAAAAGTTAAACTGTGAATGTTGAAGATTGACTGTAAATGGTCATGGTTAGGACTTTAATTTATATAAATAGAAACACATTAGTGAGGGCTCTAGAGCTAAAGTAGTGAGTAGCAAGACTGTAGTCTACCTCAGCAGATTATCTCTAGAGCCTGAAGAAACTACGAATTGATAAAAACTTTTAGTGCTTTTTAAAAAAATTAAGTCAAATTTCTTTGTTTAGCACTTCCAGGCATCAATATTTTCAAGTATGAAAGAGACCATATTTTGTATATTTTATCAGTTGATTTATATCTTTACCTTCTTTATACAAAACCACCTTTTTGCCCTTTTCAGTACTAAATTGCTTCATATAGAAAGGGTGGTACCTGAAAGGGACAGTGTCTTACATTTTCAGCACCCTTTCTTATTATTTATACCTCAATGCTTTCATTCTATGAAGTAGAATTGCCTCCTCACTTCCTTGAGAATACTGTGCTAGTTCCTTAATTCAAAGTGTTCTGTACATTCCTTTCCATTAGTCCATTTGTATCATGTCCTCCTATATTGAACTTAAAATTCACTACGTGTAGTCTTGATACCGCCATCCCTGCTACACAAAACAGCTGTGACACTTTGTTTATAGATCCAGTCTTGTCTGTGTGTATTTAACATGTCTTATCTACATATATACATATCTCATCTATACACACATATATGTACAAGCACTTTGTAATCTATGTAAACATATGCATGTGCATAAATACACATATACATCCCATACATATTGAAATGTTATGCATATATCCATACATGTATATATAGACATTTTGTTTATCTATATGTAAAATTGTATGAGTATTTTTGCAATTGTTAATAATTTATTTTCATTTCATATACATATTTTAGTCTCCTTAACATGGATTGTAAGTTGACGAGCAGGGACCAGGCCTGCTACCAGTTTCTCTTATCTTTCTCTGTAGTACTTTGGATACAAGAGTTGCTCAATTAACCCTGGTTAACTAACTACTCATTTAGGTAGCGTCTGTTTGGTGCCTCCATTCCCTTAGGTTGTTAGGCCAAGTCTAATTTTGTTTGGGTAACATTTCATAGGGTCATCACGTCTCTCTTCCTTTTCTGCATGTGCTCTCTGCAATGTGCACCTTTCCAGATGGCCCTGCTGTCGTAATAATATTGTAAAGAGGCTGCACATTATCAGTGTTTCTCTTCTAAGTGGCTTCTTCTCCTTCTGACTCCTTCTGGCTATTCCCCTATTCAATCCACAATGGTCTTATGATGACATCAGTTGCCTGAGTAACCTAATGAAGTGGTAGATCGTTACTTCATGGAAGGTAATCAGAATAACTGGGCACAAAGGGGGTTCTCACTTAACAAATTGCTGGAAAGAGATGGTATGGTAATGCAACAAATTAGTAGATGTCACTTTGCTTTAATTTTTTTAATACATGTTCTTATTTCCACTTTGACCAATGACAAGAAATCTCTGTATGCTGGGTCAATGTCCTCTGAAGTCTTGATTGATGCTTCTAAATGATTAAAAGAGGATCTACTACCCTAGAAATGAAAGGGCCTACCTCTGATCTTAAACAAGGCCTAGCACATGCTGGGAAGCATGTCATTTATATGAACCACATGAATCACAGAAGTGCCAAGTAAGAAAGAACCTCAGGAATCATTAGTCTAAGGTGAGGCAAATCACAAATCTTCTCTTCAAAATCTCAAATAATAGACACACAGACTCTAAATGAGGACTTTGAGTAATGGTAAACTCACTACTTCCTGAGGCAGATCATTATGTTTTAGGATAGCCTGAAGAGGAGAAAGAAGAGGAGGAAATATAATATTTAGTCTAAATCTGCTTTCTGTTAATTTCCCTTCTCTTCCTAGTTCTCTGTCCCCAGGCCAAGAAAAACAAACCTAATACTTCTTCTAGTATGACAACCCTTCAGCTATTTGAAGAAAGTTATCATGTTCCCATTAGGTTTTTCTGTTCTTCAGGTTAATTATCTATATAGCTTCTTCAACTGATCCTGTTATGGCATGTTTTTTAGTATTTCCACAACCAGGGTTATTCTTCATGAACTTTAACTCATTAATCTCTTAAAATGTCCCCAAGAATTGTAGAGCATCCAAGAATCAAAGAATCTCCAAGTTGGAAAGGACCTCAGTGTCCATCAAATCTAACACATACCTGAAAAAGAATTCTATCTATGAAATGTCCAACAAGGAAATGGTCCTTTACCTCATGAAAATCTTCAATGAATCAGAAGCTTGAGTCAGTTGATTCCAGTTTTGGAGAGTTGCTATTATTAGAAAGTTTTCTCTGACATCAAGTCTCAATTTGCCTCTTTGTAATTTCTACCCATTGCTCTTAATTCTACCTTGTGAAATCAAAAAGAACAATGTTAACCTTTCATATGACAACCTTTCAAAGTTTTGAAGATAGATATCATGTTTTCCCTGATTCTTCTATTCTCTAGGCTAAGCTTCTCCCTTTTCTTCAACTAATCCTCATGTGGACTGAAATTGACCATCCTTCACCAGGTTTTGTCTGACCTGTGCAATATATAAGCTGCCTCACCTTTATTACCTTTGTTAGCTTCTGCTTGAGGTGCTAAGTATGTCTGAGTATAACCATTATAGGTCCCCCCTCAAGAGAACTTTGCAATACAAACACGATTTACTTTCATTTTTTCCCTTATATGGACCAATTGATTGAAAAACATATCATTTAAAAAAAAAACTCTACTACCTCCATCTCCATTCAAGTCCTGAGATTTATCCAAGATGGGAAATGTTTATCTATGCATTTTAGGGTTAGAATTGGGGGAGGAGAAAAAACGCTGGAATATTTCCTTCCAAAAAGAAAAAAAAGCCACTGAACATCTGTTGAATTTCTCTACCTGGAGTCAGACTGTTTTCAGGGCCGCTTAAAAATCTTTGGTTGCATTATTTGATTTTGGCAATTCAAAATGCTCATTTTTATAGCAGTCTGAGCATGCTTGAAGACCTAATGATTCTTCAACAGAAATGAATAGCTATGTCCCTCTTCCATGAGTTAAACAAGATCCAAAGGTTCAGTGACTCTTCTTTAGTGTAACATATTAAGATATTCCTCAATGGAACTATTCCTGGGGACATGCTGCTCATGGGATGGCATACATGACTAACAGTGGACTGGATCTATGTAAACTTTTGTTCACATTTAATTCTGTCATAGTTACATAGACATAGCCTTGTAGGAAAGAAGCAGTGTTTACTGATTTTCTGAGAACCAAGAGTTTCCAGAAAGCTTATAATTAAGCTTTCTTTGAAAGCTTCAGTAGCCTGCTGATTTAGCATTTGTCTTAAGAATTTGAGATAGCTAACTTCTTTCCTATTAGTTTGACGGAGATGTTTCATCACCCATTTCTGTGTTACAGGCCCCATCCTCCAACTTAGAATGTGCTTCCTCTTAATCATTGTCCCATAGAATCTGGGATTTCCTTGGAGACACAGTTCAAGTCCCATCTCCTATACTAGGCCTTTCTTCATCTTTCAGGCTACTAAAATTGACCTCTGCCATCACAAGCTGAAATTATGAGCAATCCCCACCAAAGTGGGGAGGTGAGAAAGAAATTGGGTGAGAGGCAAAAGATTGCCTCCCATAGAATCAGTCACACTGTAGGTGCTTCATAAGATTAATTTATCAATTACCTAACTCCTGGACAGGATTAGTTTATCACATTTAAAATCTATTACGATCCAAGATCATGGTCATGTTTCAGAGAGCAGGTTCTGAGAATATAGTACCAATAAGTTTAAATGACAGGCAGGATATTGACATATGTCCTGGGGACTATAGAGGCCTACTTTTTTTTGGAAGGAAAGAAGATTGTTCTACATGAAAGCACAGAGAACTCTGAGAGATGGTCTGAAAAACCAGCAAGTGCATTTAAAAGGAGAGATGGAGGAGAGTTGGTGATAAAATGCCAAATTCCCAAAACAGTTCCTTGCCCTGGATTATTCCCAAAATCTAGAGGACCTTCATAGAAGCAAACAGTTAAGGGACACCTCATGTAGCACCAAGGATTCTGGGGTCTCCATTGATGCCCTGGGACCCACTGCCTATCCACAAAATGTAAGAGAGCAAGCAAAATTCCTTACTTCAGCATGAAAAAAGAAGGAAAGAGGGAAGAGGGTTGACTTGGTAGTTCTCTGCTTTGCATTTCAGGAGGACTTTTCTTCCCAAAGGGAATTGGCCACCCCTCTACCTGAATGACTGGAACTGGACCAGGCTCTAATTAGGAAAACCCTAGGGTTTCCTTAGTAACTAGAATGGACTTGCTGGGGCACTTTAGACCCTGCTTGGTTGCTAGGGCAACAGCAGCAGGGGGTATGGGGGGAAAACTCAGCCTGATTGGTGGGTGGCCCTAGTTTGCTGCCTGTGAGGTATGTGTCCTAAGAGAAGAGCATTTGAATCTCCAGGACTACAAGTCTGGCAGGTTTCACAATCAAAAGAGTCACAAGCTCTTAACGACATAAAAAATAATGGATGAATCACATCTTTAGCCTAAGGAGAGTTTCTCCCTCATTCCTTTTTTACATGTGAGAGTGTGTGTGTGTGTATGCGTGTGTGTGTGTGTGTGTGTGTGTAACTGATTGATAATTGCCATAGGAGCACTGTGGTTTCCTAGTGAGAGGTTCAGTTAAAAGGAAGATGGGTGTCTTTAGTGATGGGGGACACCCAAGAAGTATCTGCACATGAGATGCTATCAGGGAAGAGCTCTTCACATGCAGTTTGGGAAATGACACCCATTATTTTCAGAGTGACACAGAAAAACTTCTCAGACTGAGACAAGAAAAGCAATTAGTTTCCTGTTCAGAAACAAAGAGACATCTGTGCAAAGTATGCTAACATATACACAAGGGGCAGGTACTACTGTACATGAGGAATATCTTCCAGCTGCAAATCTCCATTCTTCTTCATCCCACCCCCTCCACTAAGTTAGTCTCGAGAAAAGTTTTTCTCCGTAATCCTCTTAGAAAAATCCAGATGCATTAGTAACTTATTTTCAGCACTCTTGGGAGGAATCGTTTGATAATTAACCAATGCAGCCCTGGAATCTGATTCAATTCAGGAAACTTTTAAGTCCCTGCTTTGTGCCCAATACTTGAGTTAGGCTCTGGAATAGCAACAAGGACTGTTTCTCAAGACTTAGGCACTCTGGCAGAGTGAAAACAGGTATATACTGTGTGTTAGCTTATTCATTTGATGAATATTTATTAAGGGTTTATCATATGCATTAAGAGACATAGCAAGTGAAGTGGATAGAGGGGTGTATTTGAAGTCAGTAAGATCTCAGTTAAAATCCTGCCTTTGATACTTATTAGCTATGTGATCATGGGCAAGTGACCTAACCTCTCAGATCCTCAGGCAACTCTCTAAGACTGTGAGGTATTGAATAATTTTAGACTGCTTTGAAGACAGGGAGTTCCACAGACAAAATCACAGATTCATTTGCTTATATTCATTATCCTCTGATAGGTGCTTGGGGAAGTCCAAAGAAAAAGTGCCTGCTTTTGAGATGTTGCTCATTTTTAGAGATGATAAAACATGTACTTGGCTACCTTGAGGATTCGTGGGCTCAGTGGTGTGGCCATTCTCTCCATGTAAGCATGCTGAGATCCTTCCACAGTGTCTCATTCCTTGCCATTCTTGTTCATATCTTCCCAAACCTTGGACATGAAGGATTCCTTCAACAGACTGGCACCCATCTTCTGCAAATACTGCATCTTCTTGATCCTCCTTAATATTAGTGTGTTCCATCTAAGGATGGGTTCTCATTTATCCTGTTCATATTCCATTTATATATGGTTATTTGCATGTTATCTCCTGTATTAGAATGTGAGCTCATGGAGACCTCACACTGAAAGCTTTTAGCTTTCTTTTTATCTCTGGAAGGCATAAAAGTTCCTGGCATAAAGTAGGTGCTTAATAAATGTTTATTGACTGACCAACTGATTTTCTCTGCTTCTAATATTTCTTGGGTACTCTTCTTTTCCATTTGTTATCTTCCAGCTCTCACTGCACAAACAGCCCTCTTCCTTTTCCAATCACATGGGTCCATGATGACATCTTCTCTTCCATTTCTCCCATAGCACAGTACCCAGCTACATGAATTATATTCTATAAATGATACTTGACAATTCTTGTTTACTGTCTATTGACATGCAAATGGTGCCAGCCAGATTATACAGAGGTTACAGTCTAGTTACATCACCACTGTCTCTCAGATCACTTGCCTACAATTCTAGTTCTTCTGAGATTGTGCTGTTCCATGATTCCCAGCCACATAACATCAATAAGAGACTATTGGTGTCAAAAAGATGAGCTTTTGCAGAAGTGAGCAGCTTATGATCATTGGAAACACAGTGCAATTTCCCAGATGTGATGCAGCCTAATCGCCTCCTCATGTGAAATTCTCCAGCTCATTTTCCATCTGCAGCACCTGTGCAATATGCTTACGGATTAATTCAATGTAGTTCCTGTCCAACTGCATGCTGTCATCTGGGCCACATAGCTTTTTAATCCCCTTTGTTTATCAAGTATGGATGGTTGAGCTGAATTTTTGGAATGACTGGATATCTTCGCGGAGGTTGAGTAATGCCCTGTGGCTAAAGGCAACAAATACAATGGCTTCTATGAGCAAAAATCTTGGAAGAATCTTGCTATTGATAGGAAATCCTTCTGTTTGAGCTTCTCATAGAACATCTTCCATGAACTTGAAGAAAATCTTACACGAGTCTATTTCTCACTGTTTTAGACTTTGCTTGATGCTGATATTCAGTGCATGGAAAAAAGAATTATCTCTGTTTTTTTCCTCTTCATAGAAGCTTGGGATTTTAGCTTATGCTTAAACCCCACTTAATTTGAGGAAAGCATTTCTATATGCATTTTGTTATTCTTTGACAAATGCTTTTTGTATGTGTTTGTTTATTTATTTTGGAGATCAACAGATGAATGTGGAAAAAGCTTATATTTGTTTCACCTCTCATTTCCATATAAAAATGTGGTCTGCTACATAAAGTCATCTATGCATACATGGATCCTTATTTTAAAGATTTTTCAGAAATTAAAAGGCAGCCATCTAGGTGCTTAGATACAGGACATCTAGGTGGCACAGTGGACAGTGCCAAACCTGGAATCCGGAAGACCAGAGTTCAAATCTGGCTTCAGATTCTTACTAGCCGTGTGACCAAAGGCAAGGTACTCAACCCTGTTCGTTTCAGTTTCCTCATTTGTAAAAAGAGCTGGAGAAGGAAAGAGTAAACCATTCTCATATCTTTGTCAAGAAAATCACAAATAGGGTCATGGAGAGTCAGACATGATTATAATAACTGAATAACAGAATTTGATGATGACCTCCTACTTGTTTTAGATGAGAAATTGGATGTCATGCAAAATTAAGACATGTGGAATTTTCCATTCTTTTGAGAATCTTCCTTAATTTTAAATATCTTGAAAATGTATCTCTGTATATATTTTAAGTTGGACTGCTTCCAACAGATGAATTTCTGTATTTTAAGTGTCATTGCCACTTAACTACATAATAAAATGAACATCCAATTGGAGGAGTGCAAAGATGGTGGCAGTACTATGTTTATAGATGAGAATAAAATGCTATAGGAAGCCCTTCAGATCTCTTCCATTTTGTATCCCATTTGTGACTTCAATTTTATCTACAAATGTTCTAAGGATCTGGCTTATCACATTCTTGGACCATGCTCTCTGAAAGTTTCTGTTCCTTTCAAATAAATTTTTCTGCTTTTGTGAAGTGATAATCCTCATGATCTATATTTCTTCTCTGTAGTTGTCTACATAAATGCTCCTAGTCTGAACCCATGTTGTTCCTGTCCACCCTATCTCATTGTCTGAAGAAGCAATTAAATAACATCTAGCTAAGGTGATTTCTGGATAGTTTTGTGATCCCTTATTGGGGTGACTTTTGCATTGGTTAAATATCTCTAAGAAACAATAGCAGACATAATCACAATACCCTTATTGGTCCATTTCCCATTTTTCAAATTTAACAGCTTATTTAAACAGGTCTAGTTGGAATTGTTGCATTCATATATTGTATCATTACATCTTTATTTTCTCTTCTAATTTCAAAATGATTTTGACCTTTGCTAGCTGGATAGTGCTCTAGCTGAATACAGAAAGCCTATTGAAATGACAGCTATTGTAGAAACTAGTCATTTCCTGTCTAAGGTCATTACCTTTTCCATGATGCTGTTTGATTTCTTCCAAATCTTTTATTGAAGAGATTATGTGTGTGTGTGTCATAGGATAATTACAAATACATTAAGCTGTCTTTGTATTCATATATACATATAGATTTATCTATATAATAGATATCCATCTATATACCTACTAAATCAACATTTATATTTAAATATATCTATATTTGTATATAGATATTTTGTGATATCTATAGCTATTATTGATCTCTTAAGATCTGTTATACATAGATATCAAAAGAAGAGAAGAGAGGGGAGAGAGAGAGAGAGAGAAAGAGAGAAAGAGAGAAAGAGAGAGAGAGAGAGAGAGAGAGAGAGAGAGAGAGAGAGAGAAGAGAGGTCCATTGATTTATCCTTTTTCATGTCTTCATCCTGAATATAAATCCCCACATAATTTTTTTTTACCATTCTCCCCTGTGCCCTATGTTCATACATTCATTGAAGTGAGTTATCAATAAATGTTGACTTAGCTTGGAAGATCTTGTGAATTTCTAATTGTGAAGACATTATTCTTTGTATAGATCTGAAACCAGGCATCCAAAATTATCATCCCCTTCTTCTAATTCTTTTCTTTGGAGATAAGCATATTAATAGGTACATCTTCTTCAAGGCAGCCCTTCACATCCTTGGAACCAGGTGTCATCATCCATTCCTACAATCTTCTTTTCTTTAAATAGAACACACTGTCACTTCCTACTTCAAACAATGTTTTACTTGTCATGGCTGTTAAGATTGATTTGATGTCCTGAAAGTTCCTCAGTTTCCATTCTCGGCCAGTCTTCCCAGTCTCAATATTTTCAGGATCTTTTAAAATTAACCAATTAAGTACTATTGATTGACTTAATTGAAGTCACATACATATGCACACAATACTTCAAAAGAGAGATATTTAACAAATCTTATAGATCAAAAGAAGCTCTGTCTCTGTCCCCCATATCTAGTCAATTGTCAAGTCCCATGGCTTGACTCTCAGATCTCTCACATTCATCTATTGAGGTGAAATTATAGCCCAATGCAATCATGGAAATGCCCTTGCCCCAAATGTGTTAAATGTCATGAGTACTAAAAATCTATAAGAGTTCAGAGAAGAGAGAGTCTCTATTCTCCTTATGAAAGAGGGAGCATTTGAACTGGGATTTTACTAATTGGTAGAATTTACAACATTTATGGGGGAGATTAAATAGGTGCAGGTACTATCACTATTACAAGATGGAGAATGTGAAAGCTCAAGAGGAATTATATAATGTCACAGGCACTGGTGAAGTTAGGATGGGATCCAAATATTTTCTTTCTGAGTGCATGACTACAAAAGGGTAAGAATGGTAATGTCACACACACTCCCTCAATAAATTCCTGTAGGGGGCAGAGCCAATACGGTGGCATAGAAGCAGCAAAGCACTGCGGCTCCCACACAAACATGCTAAAAACTCATAAAATGGGACTCTAAACAGATTTTCAAGCTCCAAAACTTTCCAAAAGACAGAAAGCCCATCTGTTGCTACAGGCAACTCAACAGGTGGGGCTCTTCGCAGCAGTCTGGGAACCCCGGGCCGAAACCCCAGGCAGGTCAGGCCCCAGGAGAGCAGATCAGCTGCACTGGAGGCACAGTTACCACATTTATCAGGCCAGAAGGAAAAAAAGGCTAAGAGAAAGGTCAGTGGATTTTGCTAACTCGGGAGGAGAAGAGCGGGTCCCGTCAAACTGCTCCCAGGGCAAGGAAGCAGTGGGAGGTGGCTGTAGCAGCAGGAACAGCTGAAAGCAGCAGAGGCTTCCACTGGGCGGCTTCAGAGCCCTTGGTCTGCAGATAACAGGGGGGCTGAGGAGATTGATCAGAGCCAAAGGCTCTTGCGTTGAGCGGACTGGATCTGGATCGTGGTTTTGAGTGGTGGTCCTGGGGTGTGCTTTCAGTGACCCAAAGCACCCAAAGGGGGGGGATGCAGCATCCCACTAATAGCACCAGCAGCTGTGAAGGCCCCAGCGATTTGGGACAGAGCTTTTCCCCTCCAGGAAGCAGAGTTCCACAGAGCTAAAATACCAAGCAATTAATAGACTGGCCAACATGAGTAAAAGGAGGCAAAGTAAGAATACCAAGAAAACTCTAGAATCCTTTTTTTGGTAGACAAAAAAAGACATAAGCATGGAGCAGTAGGAAGACAACTCAGTCAGAACTCCCTCACCAAATGCTTCTAAGACACTGGAAGAATGCCTAGAAGCTATACATCAACTGAAATAGGACTTTGAAAACCAAATAAGAGAAGTGGAGGAAAAATTGGAAAGGGAAATGAGAATGATGCGAGAAAGTCATGAAAAGAGAGTCAACAACCTGACTGAAGAAAACAATACCTTAAACAGCAAATTAACGCACATGGCAAAGGAGGCCCAGAAAGCCAATGAGGAGAAGAATGCCTTAAAAAGTCGAATTTGCCAAATGGAGAAAGAGTCCCAAAAGCATTCTGAAGAGAATAATTCCTT